>CAUYLG010066090.1:0-101410 GCA_963573385.1 Cacajao melanocephalus | reverse complement strand
GCCTAGGTTTTCTTCTAGGGTTTTTATGGTGTTAGGCCTTATGTTTAAGTCTTTAATCCACAAATGGTGTTGAGAAGGCAGTCTTAACCAATGTGCAGCTTCAGAATCGAACAGCATGTCCTCAAATAACACCGTTTCATTCAACGTTGCTTCCATATAACGTCGAGAGAAAAAGAAAGGATTTCTGGCCGGGACCACTGCCTATGCAGAGTCGCACATCTCCCACATCTGCAGGGGTTTTCTCTGGACACTCTGCTTCCTGCCCCCACATCTCAAAGCTGTGCACACTGGGTTAACCGGCATCTACACGGTCCCAGGTCAAGTGAGTGTCGGGGGGTAGTGAGACGCCCTGCCATGGGATGGCCTGTCCAGAGCTGGTTCCCACCTTGTGCCCTACCCTCCTGGGACCAGCCGCAGCCACCTGCAACCCAGAGCTGGAATAATTAGGTACATAATTATTTCACTTGTTTTATTCATATTTTTTAAATGCATATATAGCTCACATTTATTTCAGTGTTTAATATTAGAAGTGTTTTGGGGTGGTTTTTTGTTTTGTTTTGTTTTTGAGACAGAGTCTCACTCTGTCACCCAGGCTGAAGTGCAGTGGCGCAATCTCGGCTCCCGGGTTCAAGCGATTCTCCTGCCTCAGCCTCCCGAGTAATGGGATCACAGGTGCGCGCCACCATGCTCGGCTAATTTTTGTATTTTTAGTACAGGTGGGGTTTCACTGTGTTGGTCAGGCTGGTCTCCAACTCCTGCCCTCATGATTCGCCCTTCTCAGTCTCCCGAAGTGCTGGGATTACAGGCATGAGCCACCGCGCCAGGACCTTGCCCCGCCCCTAGACGGAGTCTCGCTCTGTCACCAGGCTAGAGTACAGTGGTGCAACCTTGGCTCACTGCAACCTCCGCCTTCCAGGTTCAAGCCATTCTCCTGCCTCAGCCTCCTCAGTAGCTGGGACTACAGGCACGCGCCACCATGCCCAGCTAATTTTTGTATTTTTAGTAGAGATGGGATTTCACCATGTTGGCCAGGATGGTCTCGATCCCGCCTCAGCCTTCCAAAGTGCTGGGATTACAGGCGTGAGCCACCACGCCCAGTCGTGTTTTGGTCTTTATTTAGAAGTTTGATGATGTTCTTCTGACCAGAAATATGCCACGCGAACTTAATTCGTGTTTTTATGTATTAGCGTATGGGAAAATTGGTTTCATGATAGATCGTTTCACTTAAGTTGGCAGTTTCCAAGAACCTATTGATGACATTAACTGAGGACTTGCTGTACTTCCATCGATTTCACAAACCCCAATAGCAAGGGAACACAGCACGGGGGCTCGTGCCAGGACTTGGAAAGCCCCAAAGCTGCAGGTGAATTGGCTTCACAGTAAATCCCCCTCTAACCCTAGAGGCCCGCAAATCTGACTGATAATCAAACTCATCTGCAGGCTCTATTAGAGAAATACGACCTCAAGGTAACACCTCTGCAGATTTTGCTTCGATAGGGAAAAGGGAAGCTTTTGGAAGCTCTTATAAGAGGGGTGGGTAAGGTGTGCGTGGAGGTGGGAGGGAGGAGAGGACAGGTGGAACTTACTGCGCCTTCTAAAATCATTCTCTGCAGAGCTGGTCCTGGCAACCTGTGAACTGTCCATCATCTTTTTTTTTTTTTTTGAGATGGAGTCTCACTCTGTCGTTCAGGTTGGAGTGCAAGGGCGCAATTTTGGCTCACTGCAACCTCCACTTCTTGGGTTCCAGCAATTCTCCTGCCTCAGCCTCCCCAATAGCTGGGACTACAAGTACATGTGCCACCACGCCCGGCTAATTTTTTGTATTTTTAGCAGAGACAGGGTTTCGTCATGTTGGCCAGGCTGGTCTCGAGTTCCTGACCTCAAGTGATCTGCCCGCCTGGGCTTCCCAAAGTGCTGGGATTACAGGCATGAGTCACTGCTCCTGGCCCGTCCATCATCTTTTAATGCAAGCTTGTTCAACCTGCGGCTCGCGGGCCTAATGCAGCCCAGGACGGCTTTGAATGTGGCTTAACACAAATTTGTAAACTTTCCTAAAACATTATGAGATTTTTTTGCTTTTTTTTTTTTTTTTTAGCTCATCAGCTTTTGTTAGTGGAAGTGTATCTTATGTGTGGCGCAAGATAATTCTTCTTCCAATGTGGCCCAGGGAAGCCAAAAAATCTAGCACCACTGTTTTAAAGTCTCCTGGTATTTCAAGAAATAATGGCCAGGGCCAACTTAGCCAAATTGCTATTGCTGCCCTCCATTACAAATGCACACATTGTGCCTCTCCCTTTGCACCTCTATTCTGACTGTTTTAAAATAAGGGACACACAGCACACACACATACCTGTGTCTTCCTCTAAATTACTATCATCAGGGAAAAAATTAAATCCATAGCTGAACCTGTCGATTGGAATCTGGAACTGGTCACTTGGAAACTGGGAATCGTTGGTCTTCTCCGCACTCCACCTTGAGTTCATAGGAGGCTCCTTAAATCCTAAGGAGAAATTTCCACTTAAAAAAATAAGTATTTCTGCACAGCTGGAGGGTAAAGGACTCTATACCTATGACCCTGAGATTCCATTTGAACAATCAAATACTAACTAAATAATATTCTTAAAGCAATAGCAACCCTTGTCATTAAATCTTTTTTTTTTTTTTGAGACGGAGTCCTGCTTTGTTGCCCAGGCTGGAGTGCAGTGGTGTGGTCTCAGCTCACTGCAACCTCCATCTCCCGGGTTCAAGCGATTCTCCTGCTTCAGCCTCTCAAGTAGCTTAGAGGCTAATTTTTTGTATTTTTAGTTGAGATGGGTTTTCACCACATTGGCCAAGCTGTTCTCGAACTCCTGACCTAAGGTGATCCACCTGCCTCAGCCTCCCAAAGTGCTGAAATTATAGGCGTGAGCCAGCACGCCCAGCCCCTTGTCATTAAAACTGTCTCTCTTTTTGACATCTTTGTGCCTAAGTGTACAGGCCTCAGAACAGATCGCCTTTGTCCACGTTCCTGTTTTACTCCTTGCCATTATCTTCCCTGGCCAGCTATTTAAGCTTCTGAGCTTCAGTTACCTGGTCTGTAAAACAGGAGCACTTCCTAACTAGCTGATAGGGCCATTAGGATTCGATGAAATCACGTTGGTAAATGCCTAGTGCAACATTTGGAATTTGCTCAACAAATCACAGTTGATATTTTCACTATGTTACTACTATTTGTACTTTCAGAATGAATGAGAAGGACATGCAAATGAGAAGAGAGCCCAGGATGGTGGAGGCTACGGGACATTCTCAAACACTGCAAACAGGAAGACTGACAAAGATCATTTAGGAAGTAATTTGATAGTGTTTCTCAAAACTTAATCCATACATATCTAATTTCTAGGAACCTTTTGCAGACGGATCCAAACTAATTTGACTGGGCAACAACTGTCAGGTTCTCTTGGTAAAATTCAACTGACTCCAGTGACTAGAGGTAGATAATACAACCTTAACACTAAGAGCCACACACCTCAGCTGTGGGCTTCTGATTAGGGTACTTCAAATACTAACTGCCCCAAGGGTATAGAGATCAAAGATAAACTATCAGGCACAGTACTAATGCTCATGGCGGATATAATGAATTGGATAACTTTCTTTCTTTCTTTCTTTCTTTTTTTCTTTCCTTTTCTTTTCTTTCTTTCTTCCTTCCTTCCTTCTTTATTTTTCTTTCTTTTTTTTTTTCAGTCTCACTCTGCTGCCCAGGCTGGAGTGCAGTGGTGCAATCTTGGCTCACTGCAACCTCTGCCTCCCAGGTTCAAGCAAGTCTCCTGCCTCAGCCTCCTGAGTAGCTGGGATTACAGGTGCACACCACTGTGCCTGGCTAATTTCTGTATTTTTAGTAGAGATGGGGTTTCACCATGTTGGCCAGGCTGGTCTTGAACTCCTGACCTCAAGTGATCCACCTGCCTCAGTCTCCCAAAGTGCTGGGATTATAGGCATGAGCCATCGTGCCTGGCCAGACTACTCTTTCTAAATATGCCTTTGTAGGGGAGGAAAAAGTCATTTTCCTTCCACCTTTTAGGTTCTCAGCTGAGGCTCTGACAGATGACAGGAGAGAAACAACAGAGGTTTATTAACATGTGTATCTCCTATATATATACATGGGGGAAATTCAGGGATGAGTAACCCAGACAGCTGGCTAGAACTTGGACTTAAATAGCATCTTTTCTTAAAAAAAAAAAAAAATTCAAAGCCGTAACAAGACAAAGAAGGACTTTGAGTTTCTAGGGCAGCAAACTGTGGACAGGAAAATATATAGAAGGTCAGCATCAGTCAGGAAAATGTGTTATATGAATGTTCTGGTGCTGTCTTTGCACTGATAAGGGTCTAGCACTGTCAGTGATTAATTGTTGTACAAATTTATGTCCTGATTTTAGGTAAACAGGGAGAAGGATGCCAGCTTTTTGTGTATCTTCTTCTTCTCACTTGTCTTTAGCCCAAAATAATCCTTATGCCCAAGAGGCATATTTTGGGGTGGCAAATTCTGCTATCCTTTACCTTCCTGTACTGCAAAGTCTAGAAAACTAAAAATTACATTCCTTAGCCTCTCTTACAGCTGAGATTTGGAGGGAGAATTTGGTCCCACCAAAGTCATGCCAGATAATTTCCAAAATATTCCCTTTTTTTAATTGATAAAGGCTAAGATGAAGGTCGTGCTTAGTGTGAGGGCCAAATGGCCTACTATTAATAATTGAGGCCCAGGATCTGGCAAGCCTACCTGCCCATATTCGCAGTCAGGGTGGCATAGGACTGGCAGTGGCCTTCTCTACTGGGGGTTGGGGAGTTGGGGCTCAGCTGGTAACATTTAGAGAGGGCCTGTAGAGACTGAGGGACAGTTGTGTTTTTTGCAGACAGCTCACTTCCAGGAGGAAGAATGGGAAACCTTGGACTGAGCACACCTAGTATTTTCCCCAAATTTGCCAACCAGGTTAAGCCACCTCCTTCCTCTCCCAGCCACCGCAGAGAGAGAGAGAGAGAGAGAGAGAGAGAGAGAGACGCCAGGGTGCCACAACTCCACATCGGGGAGGATCACCAAGGAGGGTGAAAAGGTTCAGTTACCTATATTGGCAGGAAGTCTGGTAAAAAGGGACAAAAAGAACTGTCACAATTTACTGTATATACTCCTGTTTAAAGCTAACTTTTACAAAGACCCTGCATTCATATACAATTTGTATAGTTAAAAAAGAAAGAAAAAGAAACCTACCACTTCTGTGTAGGATGGAGTAGCCGACAGCAAATCAAAGGTCCTGCCAAGAAAAACTGGAAAGTCTAGATTACGGTAATTTAAAAAGAAAAAAAATCTGTTAAATGCATCAGAAGGCTGAGTGAAGCAATAAGGATTAGAAGGGGCCCCCTCTGGAGAAGAGGGGACCTGGGGGCTCCTCATCCTGCTAGTGGGCAGAGGAAAAGTCACTTCCTGGGATGACCCTACCTAAGGCCAGCTCTCTTCTTTTATTCTTTGTCACAACTGTCAACTTCATTGCATTTTTATTGGTCTCTCTGTGTATCCTATAACCTTCATGTGGGCAGAAAGAGACTGACCATCTTGTTCATTGTTGCATTCCCAGGCTGGTATACAGTAGATGCCTACTAAATCTTGGGTTGGATTGGATTTAATGGAATGGAATGTGAATAGTGAATGCTTTCCAGCTCTTTCAGATTTCCTGGATTTTAAAGGCAGGTCCCCTTTCTCCCCAGAGGCTCTGTTCCCTTAAGGCTTTGTCAATAGACCCAAACCCAAGTTCCTTTCTGATAGAATGGCATCCTCAGAGTCTTACTCTAATACCTCCAAGGCTTGGAAGTGGGTGGGGTTGCGAGCCTTATCACCAACCCTGTAAACTCCCAGGCCACACCCAAGCTAGCACCTCCAGGCCCTTCTCTCCCTAACCACAGAATGCCTCGCAGCTCTAACAGCAAAAGTCTAAGAATGCCTGTTCTGAGGGCCTACCTGGCATCCAGTTTCTGTTTAACTCAAACCATTTCCCAGTCTCTCCAAAGCCCTGCAGGTTCCTCGAGTCCACATGCTCTCAAACCCCTGCCCCCAGATTCTAAAACCAGACCTGCCTACCCTCAGTCTCATTGCCAGGCCTCTGGGCCCACCTTCCCCATTCTCACTGGACCCTGGACATCCATCCCCTCTGGGGGTCCCACCCAGGGGGAGCCCACACTCCCTGAGTAAAGACCTCACAGAGAGAAAAAATCTAAATGATGCCCAGCTAAGCCCACAATTGCTGGGTACTTTCAAAATGTCTTTCTAAGTGCAATTTGACATTCTTAAAACTTTATTCTTGTGCATTTGAATTATTTTATTTTCCTTTCCAGGTGTAAAAAGCCCAAGACTGAAGCCAGGAAAACTGAATTTTGCTCCTGGTTCTGTTGCTATGTGGTCTTGGTCCACCCGTTTTCTGGTGGAACCCTGGCTCACTTGCTTTGGGGACTGGTTTTCTTGTGAGCGCCCAGAGGCTGTCAGGCTCAGGGAAACCTATATACATTGTCCACATTGAAATAAGGGTCTAAAGCCTTGATGTAAGCACAAAAGTGTGTGGGCAGCATGTAGCCCTACAAGCGGGCATTGACCCTCAATGGGCCAACGGGTCAAGGTTTATCCAGCCCCAAGAGGGCCCAGGTCCCAGCCAGACCAGAGAAAGCCTTTTAAGCTTGTGGATTACCCTTTCTCACACTGCTAATAAAGACACCAGTTTACAAAACAGACTGGGCAATTTAAAAAGAAAGAGGTTTAATGGACTTACAGTTGCAGGTGGCTAGGGAGCCCTCACAATCATGGTGGAAGGCAAAAGTCACTTCTCACATGGCAGCATCGAGAGAGTAGATGAGGAAGAAATGAGCGCGGAAACCCCTTATAAAATCATCGTATCTCATGAGACTTATCCATCACCACGAGAAGAGTATGGGGGAACTGCCCCGATGATTCAATGACCTCCCACCAGGTCCCTCCCACAACACGTGGGAATTATAGAAGTACAGTTCAAGATGAGATTTGGGTGAGGACACAGCCAAACTATATCAGCCTGTTAGGCCTCTCCAGAACTGAGGAACGGTTTTTTAAAACCACTTTGGGACTTATAGAGGCTTCCTGTGTGCCAGGTCTGTTCTAAGCACTTCACACCTGATGGCCCATTTCATCCTCATGACAAATGTTTGGAGTAGATGTGCTGTCCCCCCAAGAGCTCCAAAATGTGAGGCCTTGGGAGGGTAAGGCATTTACTCAAGATGAGCGGCTCCTACAGTCAGGGGCAATCTGTCTCCGTGGTCCCTGTTCTTACCCACAGTGCTGGTGATTTTTCTACAGGCCCCGGAAGAGCCTGCTGATTCATGATTGGGTTTCCTGGTCACTTGATTCCAGGTGGAGGGTACTAAATTTGGGCATGCCTCTCACTGCAATTCAGTCTCACCTTAGTCTCATGGTTAGGTTCCTCTGGAGAACCCTGACTAACACAGCACCTACAGGGTGTTCTGTAAATACATATGTTTTATAATACACTGATTTGATTTTGGTCTTTTGAGTCTCCCTGAGCATCAGTCTACAGCTCATCTTGGGGGTGGGTTATACCTGCAAATAGCCTATCTCATCACCTGCTTTCTTCCTAGTTTCTCAGTAAGTGTCATTCTCCTGACCTCTTTTCCAGAATCTGGAAGCAATTTTCCAAAGCCTACTTCCTCAAGGAGGCTCTTATCCAGAGTGGTATATACCCAATAGGAGTCTTTCCTTTCCTTGTGTCCTTATCAAATCTCTCTAGTCTTTCAAGGGTAAACTGATAAACAGCTCTCCAGTTTTTTATTTGTGTCATTTCATTTAATGTTTCATTTTATTTTGTTTTGTTTTATTTTATTTTTTGAGACAAGATCTGGCTCTATCACCCAGGCTGGAGTGCAGTGGTACAATCTCAGCTCACTGCAACCTCTGCCTCTGGGGCTCAAACTATCCTCCCACCTCAGCCTTCCAAGCAGCTGGGATACAGGTGCACACCACCATGTCCAGCTAATTTTTGTATTTTTTGTAGAGACAGAATCTCGCCATGTTACCCAGGCTGGTCTCCAACTCATGAATTCATGTGATCTGCCCGCCTCAGCCTTCCAAAGTGCTAGGATTGCAGGTGTGAGCCACCACATCTGGCCTCCACAGTCCATTTGAACCTCAACCTAGAAATGGGAATCTCAAGTCAAACAGGGTTAGATGTTTTTAGTTAAGACCCTAAAAGGAGATAAGGAAGTCCAAGACGTTCTCCAGATGGAGTTGCAAGCAGAGAGACCCAGGGAGACTCACAAAGGTGCTGGATCCCCACAGGAACTTTTATTTGTGTGCAGATTTGCCTGTGACCTTCTTGTGGGCCTACACCCTCCCCATTGTCACTGTAGTTGAGCCCGGACCCAGCCCAGTGCCTGGTCAGGAGAAGCGCTATTAGTGCTTATGAACTGTGTTAAATTGGAACCTTCAACCAATTCAGTAAGGTCACAATGGGTTGGCTCCTAGTAAGCTGCTCAATAAGTGTTTCTTCAGGTGACGTGGGCAAATGAAAGGCAGTAAGGCCCAGTGATTTCAGATCTAGAGTTTGGGACTCAGAACTAGCTAATCCTGAGGTCAAACCCCAGCCTTGCTTGCTTGCTTCTTTCTGTGTGCCCTGAGCCTCTCCCCTGCAGAGAACCTATTTCACAGTATTGCTATGAAAATGACATGAGGCCGGGTGCAGTGGCTCACCTGTCATCCCAGCACTTCAGGAGGCCGAGGCAGGTGGATCACGAGGTCAGGAGTTTGCGACTAGCCTGACCAACATGGTGAAACCTCGTCTCTATTAAAAATACAAAAATTAGCCGGGCATGGTGGCGGGCACCTGTAATCCCAGCTACTCAGGAGGCTGAGGCAGGAGAATCACTTGAACCTGGAAGGTGGAGGTTGCAGTGAGCTGAGATATTGCACCATTGCACTCCAGCCTGGGTGACAGAGTGAGACTCCCTCTCAAAAGAGAAGAAAAGAAAAGAACATGACATGAGATCCTGCATGGGAAATTTATCATAGTATTGCTCGTACTTAGGCAATACTACCTTGGGCCTGGAACTCTTCCACAGCTTTCTCATTTAATCCGCTTGCAATCCAAAGAGGAGAGCACTCTTAACTGCCCCACTTCTTACAGATCAAGAAGTTGAGGAACAAGGGCCAGAGTTACCACTCTGGCCCTTGTTCTCCAAGGTCACAAAGCTAGTGAGAGTGGGTATAGAACGCAAGTGCAGCATCTGGTCTTAACCGTTAAGGGAGAGCTATGAAGTCCCACGTGTGGACAGTAAGTACTCAGTACAAGTACACTGCTGAGTACTTTTACTGAGTACTTCCTCAGTAAAAACAACTGCTGCTGCTGTTGTGCTGGACAGCTGGGGAAAGTGAGAGACAGAGAACTTGAGTCCCCACAGCTACTCCATAACACACTCAGAACCTTGGGCTCCAACATTCAGACCTGGGGCACCAAGCCCTGTTGCTTGTTTCTTAACTGCTTTCTCCAAGGCCTGCGCTGGGCAGCCACACCCAGAATTCTCACCACACCCTGGAGTTCTTGCCACCCAGAAGTTCTTGCCACACCCTGCCTGCTCCCGGAAGGTAACACGGCCACTGAAGAAGGGCTGCATTGTTGTGGCCTTGGCCCTGGCCCTGAAGGCCAGGAGGACAAACACTGGCTTAGAAGTACTGCAAATCAGTAAACAGTAAAAGTCAGAATAAACTAACCTCAACTCCAAGCTGGCTAGTCCCGAGGACAAACACCCAGGAACCTGATTCCAGGAGAGACGATGTCGGCATGGGATCCAGTTGCTGCCTTGCAAGAGGGCATTTGCCTTTGGGGGAGGTGGGGGCAGGGGTATCAAGTTCTGGGGAAGAAGACAGGACGTTTGCCAGTGCCACCCAGAGCGGAAAAGAACTGCAGAGGCATCAATAAAGATGACAATAGCAGGAGATTTCCTTTTTCCCCTGGAGTCCTGGCCTGCATGAATAGGTGGAATCAGAACAGCTAAGATTCAGTGAGTCCTTCCTGCACAGCCCACGCACTGCGCTTGGGACCACATGCATTCGTTCATTGAATGAATGCATTCAACAACCCTATGGCATGGGTTTTATTATTTTCAGTCTAAGATGAGAAAACCATGGTACAAAAAAAGTAAATCACCTGCCCAGGGGCTGCTCAGCCCCCAGAAGGCAGAACCAGAGTCTGAACCCAAGTGATCTTCTATGGCCCTTCCCTGCCAACTGGCAGTGGGGCATTTCTCTCTATGGTCCCTCTCATTTAATTTTGAATCTGATGGCTTATGCCAAAGTATATACAGAAAAGGCATCACTTTGGAGGGTATGTGTGGCTACTATAATAAAATACCATAAACTGTGTGTCTTATAAACAACAGAAATTCACATCTCGCCTTTCTGGAGGCTGGAAATCCAAGATCAAGGCACAGGCAGAGCTGGCATCTGGCGAGGTTCTGCCCTCTGGTTCATAGATGGTGCCTTCTCACCGTGTCCTCCCAAAGTGGAAGGGGTGGAGCTCTCTCTTGGGCATCTTTGATAAGGCACTGCTCCCATTCAGGAGGCCTCTGCCTTCATGACCTACTCGCCTCCCAAAGACCCAGCTCCTAATACATCACCTTAAGGGGTAGGATTTCAACATCTGGATTTTAGGGAAACACAAACATTCAGGCCATAGCAGAGGGGCTGAGAGACCCCTGAAGGGGGTCCTGAGAGCAGCTAGGGCTCCTGAGAGCAGCTGACAAATGTATAGGATTTTGACGAAACTTTTAAAGTATCAGTGCAATCAACTTTGTTCCTGCTCTGAGTCTGAGAGGTCCCCATTAAAATTTAGCCTCTCACTCAATCTTTTTTTTTTTTTTTATTTTGAGACAGAGTTTCACTCTGTAGCCCAGGCTAGAGTGCCGTGGCACAATCACAGCTCACTGCAGCCTCCACCTCCCAGACTCAAGCAATCCTCCCACCTCAGCCTCCTGAGGACTACAGCCAGCATGCCTGGCTAATTTTTGTGTTTTTTGTAGTGGCAGAGTTTTGCCATGTTGCCCAGGCTGGTCTGGAACTCCTGGGCTCAAGCAGTCCACTCGTCCTGGCTTCCCAAAGTGCTGGGATTACAGGCCTGAGACCCTCACTCAGTCTTTATTGCAGAGCTTAAAACGGTGGAAGGAGCGCTTCACAGAGCCGTTCTTCCTCCTCCCACTACCGTTGAGAGGTATACATTCTACCAAACCTTGCCTCCTGGCATCTCTGCCTCGAGTGCAGGTTGAGATTTGGACTTCAGGGAGTGCTCCTCTGAGCTAATTTCTTGCAAAGGATGTGACAAAGGTCACTAGAGAGAAAACACCTCAGCACGCGTTCCAAAGGGCTCATGCGGTGAGTTCAGCACCGGCCCTATCACCGCGCAGGCCAGATGAGAGGACTCATGCGTAGGGGGCAACCCCACGAGCAGGGCTATTTTAATAGAATGTCTTCGGGGTGTGGAGAGAAACACCCCGGCCTGGGAGTGTTTGTGGTTCATCTGGAATCAGGCAGAGCTGTTACAAGCTTGGGGCCTAAACGGGCTTCCTGGGTTTCTGCTCATCAGTGCCCATTGCAGGTCCTGCAAGAACGGTACTGGATCATTCCCTTGGTTATGTCCACGTACGGGATCATTCCTTTGATTAGCACACTGCAAATACTTCAAGAATGCTAGAGACAGTTTTAAGATCAGAGCCTTTCCCACAAAAGGTCAGGAGTTCCAGTTCTCAATAAGCGGAGGTATCTGTGGTTAAAGAGCAAGCCCAGAAAATGTGGGCTGTGGGCGCCCCCTGCTGGAGACAGAGGCCCAGGCACCTGGGGCTTCTAGGGCTGGGGTCTTCTGAGGGTTCTTCCAGCACCTCCTCGCGGCTCAGAGAGTTCTTCTTCCCGTCTTTCCAGGACTGCCTTGCATGAGAGCAGGGCTGCTAAAGGTAATGTGGCTTAGTCTTCAAGAGGGTGGACTCCAGAGCCAGATTGCTAGGGCTCAAATCCTGCCCCTGCCACTGCTGTGTAACTTTCGGCAGGTCATTAAACCTCTCTGTGCCCCATCGTCCTCATCTGTAAAGTAGGGATGATCATATTAGAGCCTACCTCACAGAGTACTTATGAGATACAAGCTAGATAACATCTCAAACACTGAGGCACAAATGAGGCAACATGGCAAAACAGAATAGTGTCTGGCACAGAGGGAGACACTATGTGTTAATTACATGAGTATTGCTATTATTAATATGATAATCATTCTCTTAGTTATTAATAAAATCTAAGAGAAAGCTTTTCTCCTCTCTCTCAGCCCTAAGGGTCACTGTCACAGGCATCAGAAATTCTAACAATCCCAGAGCTAAGATTATAGGCTCGAGCCATCACACTAGGCCCACAGCCACTCATTATTCTAGATACTAAGAGAAGTAAAGAAACTGCTGACACTATTCCAATAAAAACATCTTTTGGCCGGGCACAGTGGCTGACGCCTGTAATCCCAGCACTTTGGGAGGCCAAGGCCAGGGGATCAAGAGGTCCAGAGATGGAGACCATCCGGGCCAACATGGTGAAACCCTATCTCGACTAAAAATACAAAAATTAGCTAGGCGTGGTAACGTGTGCCTGTAGTCCCAGATACTGGAGAGGCTGAGGCAGGAGAATCGCTTGAACCTGGGAGGTGGAGGTTGCAGTGAGCCGAGATAGCACCACTGCACTCCAGCCTGGCAGAGTGCAGTGATAGAGCTAGACTCTATCTCAAAAAAAAAAAATCTTTCTCAAAGAAAAAAGGTAGGGCAAGTACAGTGGCCATGTCTGTAATCCTGGCACTTTGGGAGGCTTACGTGGGAGATCACTTGAGGCCAGAAGTTTGAGACCAGCCTAAGCAAGCTAGCGAGACCCACCCCCCTGCAAAAAAAAAAAAATTTTTTTTAATTGACACATGCCTGTGGTCCCAGCTACTTAGGAGGCTGAGGCGTTAAAATCACTTGAATTCACGAATTTGCAGCTACAGTGAGCTGCGATTGCACCACGGCACTGCAGCTTGGGCAACAGAGTGAAACACTGTCAATAATGTTTCAATAAATAAATAAATAAATTTTAATTAAAAAGAAAAGAAAAAAAGGTAGAATAACTTTCATATCAGCCAGGCACTCCTAAAGTTTGTTGGGCCTGTTGGTTGTCTCAGATAGCAAAATAATGTATAGACTGCCTTTTGTTTTTGCTTTTGGGAAAATTTAATAAAGTTTGGTTTCTGAGGTGGCAACATGTAACCTCAATTTAACAATTCATTTTCTTGAAAATATGGAGATGATACATATGTCTATTCACATGTATGCATATATCGTATGTATATATACACATATGTGTATTTATGCAAAAATGTATACATCTATATTCCATTTTAGACATTTGGCATATGCTTACAAAGATACACAAACATATATTTTGTGAGCATGTTTAAGACTATATAGGCCAGGCACAGTGGCTCACACTTGTAACCTCACACTTTGGGAGTTCAAGGTAGGTAGATCACTTAAGATCAGGAGTTTGACCAGCCTGGCCAACATGGTGAAACATCATCTCTACTAAAAATTAGCTGGACATAATGGCATGCACCTGCAGTCCCAGGTATTTGGGAGTCTGAGGCACAAGAGCTGCCTGAACCTGGGAGACAGCAATTACGGTGAGCTGAGATCGCACTACTGCACTCTAGGCTGAGCAACAGAGCGAGACTGTTTAAAAGACAACAACGGCAAAAGACTATAAATACACATACATACAGGATGCCTTATAGATGTTTATGCCCTTTGAGTGGAACACTGGTGGTTGTGGGGAGGAAGGCAGAGGTATCAATAGCCATAGGGTACCCCAGGGGACAATTTTCTCAAGAAATTTGGAATGTCAGCAGGGCACAGTTTACAAAGGAGATGGTGATGGTGGTGATGGTAGTGGTAATGGTGGTGGTGGTGGAGATGGTGGTGATGGTTGTGGAGGTGGTGATGGTGGTGGAGGTGGTGATGTTGGTGATGGTGGTGGAGGTGGTGATGGTGGTGGAGGTGGTGGTGTTGATGGTGGTGGAGGTGGTGATGGTGGTGGAGGTGGTGGTGGGGATGGGGGTGATGGTGGTGGAGGTGGTGGTGGTGGTGGTACATCTACATGATGCAGCAGGCTAGTAGAAGATCCCAAAAAGTTGATTTTAAGAGTAGCTGGTGGTTGTGGTAGAACCAGCTTTGCCATTCTTTTGTCAGGAAAAGCTTGTGCTTGGCATCACTACTTGTGGCACGCCTCTTCCGAGACCTGGACTACGTGCCCTCTCTGAGCCTCCATGTCACTCTGTACCACTCACTCCTACCATAGCATCTGTCACTCTCCTCTCTGATCTCTCAGTAGAATGGAAGCTTGATGAGAGTGAAGAGAGCTTTTCCTTTTCACTCCTCCATCTCCAGCCCTCAGCGCATTGCCTGGCACAGAGTTGGCATGCTGTAAATATTTGTTGCATGGATGAATGGATAAGCAGACAGATGGACACATGCATGAATGAATAAACAAATAAATAAGTGAGTAAACGAATAAAAGAGAATCAGAGGGCTGCAAGCCTGGAACCGGGAACTATCCCTACCTGAGGAGTCCCAGAGAATAAGAGCAAGACCTGGAGATTTACCATCTGCTGGGGTTTGCCTCCTGGTGGAATGATGGATCACTGGCAACAGCATTTTACCATAGCCCAAGGAAATAAAGCTTCCCAAGTCAGGAAGCCTCTTTTCTGAGACTGAAGAACCTCCTAGCTGAGAAGATATTTCTCCAAGGCTGCCCTAGCCAGATGGGAAGTCATTTTGGATGAAATGATGCTATGGTAGTTAAAGAACACGATGCTATCCACACCTACCCTTGGCAATGACGGCACCCATCTTCCTCTAGAGTTCAAAGCTACTTTGGCCTTGAGAAGTAGGCATGAGTATTCTATAAAGAAGAAGACTGCACCCAAAGACAGAGTGGCTGGCTAGTAAGTAGCAGAGCCAGGATTCAAGCCAGCTCTGTTGGTTCCAGTATTCCCTGTAGCTACTTGGGAAAGCAGCATTGATGAAAAAGGGAAAAAATGCTGTTGGTTAGAGTAACGCTCACTGCTGTAGCAAACTCTGAAATTTGTAACTGCTTCAACAATAGACGTGTATTTCTCTCTCAGGTAAAGTCTCAAATGGGATTCCTGGTGAGCAGATGGGCCTTCTCCAAGAAGAGATTCAGGATCCTGTGCTCCTTCCATCCTGGGGTCCCATCAACCTCAACCCGTGACTTCAAGCTGCCCCGCCCATCTGCTTCAAACTGGCAGCAGGGAAGAGCGTGAGGGAATGGGAGGTTTTGTGGATCAGATGCGGAAGTGGCACACATCACTTCTAATCTCCCTTTGGCTGGAGCTCAATTACATGGCCAGTGCTTACCATTGATGTAACTTCAAGGGAGGCTGCAAAATATAGCGCAGCTCTGTGCCAGGAAAAAGGAGGCAGTGAGTTTGGTGAAGCTAGGCAGTCTCCACCACAACCCAAACCCAACAATCGGGGCCAGCAGTGAGATTCCAGGACAGCAAAGGCCCAGCTTAGCCCTCCACTAGGGTACAGTAGCCCTGTAGGCAAGAAAGTAAACTTTGAAGCTCTATCTGGGGCTGCACATGTACCCAAAACCTTGTTTATTTTATCCCCTTCTTTGGGGAACTATTCCTCTCGAACTTCAATGATGCCAATCCGAGTATCCCTAGACCCCTAGCTAGAGGTAAGCATATGGCTCAGGTTTCAGGGTTGGCATTCAGGGGTTGGTTTAGGGAAGGTCATGTGATCCAAGAAGAGCCTGTTGGCATGCTTCCCTAACCTATCAAGAAGGCTTTGCTCTTAATTGTCTGGTTACAGGGCTGCAAGAATGGAAGTGGGGAGTGGTCTGACATCAAGCCTGCACCTTCAATGGAGAAAGCCAGAAGGAAGAAGGCGGCATGCAGAAAAGAGCAGAGAAAGAGAGAGAGACAGAGACATGACAGTGTTCAGGTCCCTGGATCTTTAAGGCTAGGCTACTCCTCCTGTCTTTTTTATTTTTTTTTTGAGACAGAGTCTTGCTCTGTGCCCAGGCAGGAGTGCAGTGGCAAAATCTCAGCTCACTGAAACATCCGCCTGCCAAGTTCAAGCAATTCTTCTGCCTCACTCTCCTGAGCAGCTGGGATTACAGGTGCACACCACCACGCCAGGCTAAGTTTTGTACTTTTAGTAGAAACAGGATTTCATCGTGTTGGTCAGGCTGGTCTCGAACTCCTGACCTCAAGTGATCCTCCCGCCTCGGCCTCCCAAAGTGCTGGGATTACTGGTGGGAATGACCACACCTGGCCACCCTTGATATTTCTATGGTTTGATTATATAACTCAATATATTCCCTCTTTGCTTAATCTAGTTCAAGTTGAGTTTCTGTCACTTGTCATCCTAAGATTTATGAATTAACACACCCAACATGCCGGACACCAAGACACCAACAGAGATTCTAGCAGGTAGACGGGTTTCAACAACAAATCCATCTCAACTTCCACGATGCTTTTGTCCAGTGTTAGCTCTGCTCACATGTATTCTCTCTCTCTCTTTCTCTCTCTCACACACACACGTACAAACCCTCTTGCACACTGAGTGTCCCCCTAAAATGATCCATTGAAGTTCTAACTCCCAGTAACTCAGAATGTGACCTCCTTTGGAAAAAAGTCCATGACAGAGGTCATCACGTTGAAATGAAGTCATCGTGGTGGCCTTAATCTAGTATAAGTTATGAAAGAGAGAAATTTAGACAGAAAGATATGCACACACAGAGGGAAGATGATGTGAAGAGACATCATGACGGAAAATGGACAACGCCACGTGAAGATGAAGGCAGAAACAGAGACTGGGATGACATGTGTACAGGCAAGGAACGCCAAAAATCGCCAACAAATCACTGGAAGCTAGGGGAGAGGGCTGGAACAGAGACCCCCTCTCAGCCAACAGAAGGAAGGAACCAACCCCACTGACGCCATGATCTCAGACTTCTAGGCCTCTGAACTTAAGAAAATTAATGTTTATTTCTCACCCAATTTGTGGTTCTTTGTTATGGCAGCCCTAAGAAACTAATACATGCACTTAGTTTATTGTCAGGTAACTGGGGGACTCTGCCGGCATTATCAATTCTAGGAAGAAAAGCAGTAGCTATTTGTCTTTGTAAGCTCTCTGGAAAGGCCTTGAGAAATTTCACTTCTCTTGTCATACTATATATGCACAGGTATGTGTATACGTGTATGTATGTATGTAAACAGTCTGTGTGGGGAAATGAATAGAGAAGATTAAGGCAGTCTAGTGTACAGATGATGTGTGTGTGTGTGTGTGTCTGTGTGGGACGTGGGGAAGAAGGTTTCCATAATACTGGTAATACTAATTTCCATTTATTATTATCTGCTTTATGTCAGATATTATTCTTCGTAAAGTATTTATTTTCTTTTTTCTTTTACAAGATCCTACAACTAGCATGTCAGATACTATTCTTGGACATAGTAGAGACATGATTTCATTTAGCTCCAGTAAGGAAGAGTTTGTCTTGATTTGAAGTCAGTTCATACCTGAATTCGAATCTCAGTTCTGCTGCATTAGCTCTCTGGCCTTAGTCAGATTACTTAACTTCCATGAGCCCTATTTTCTCTATGGAATAATAATTTCAATTCCATGGAATTTCAGTAAAATTAATGCAATACTATATGTAAATTGGATGGCCTATAGGAAGCCCCCTAATCAATGTTTGGTAGGTATCATTCATCTTCAGAATCACCCTCTATGACAGACATTTATAATTCCCATTTCACAAATGAGGAAACCACGTCCCGCCCAGCTAGTAAGTGACAAAGAACTGAATTAGATGCAGATCTCCCTGGTAGTTCCGAAGCCAAGGTCTCTCTCCTACGCGATCCTCCTTGACAAGGAAAAGATGGAAAGGGCAATAATTTGTCAGTACAACACGTTCATGTCTTAAGTGAATTTGAATTCTACGTATTTGAAATTGTTTAATACGGAACGTTTATAAGGACTCATTTTGTATTCAAAATGGGAAATTGTGCCAATCCCCTAAATTAAAGTAAAATCAAGAATTGCTTGATGTCAAAGCTGCTCAGACAAGTGAATTGTAAACTGTGCCACTTCAGTTCTAAAACAGAAATTCTCCTTCCATTTGCAGCTCTCTCATAGACTATGCTGCTATTCACACAGCTCAGAAGCTCAAGTGATGTTGGTGACAATTGAAATGTTATTATAATGTAAAATACTTTGTTAATATCTTATGGCCATGTCATGTGAGCATTCATAATGTGATGGTGCAGAAAAGCCCCAGAAGCAGTGCATTTATTTTGTACTTTAGATGACATAAAAAGGCTCTGCAGGAGACCAGACAGCCATTATGATACGATATGCTTATAACTCAGCAGATTGATTTCTGCAAAATATAAGAGATCACGCCAAAGAAATGAAAAGCACCATTAACAAGCAATTATGTACCAACTGGTGTAGATTTATGTGCACTGGAAATCTACTCTTCCATACTTTAAATGTATTAATGTGGGAAAAATTGCTTTGAGTTATATAAGTTTTGAATAATATAGTCTTCAGGAATGTATCCATTGTATGAAATAAACTCATCCTGAAGATATTATCACTTACTCCTAGGAACTAAAATACCCAATGCCTTTAGTAACTAAATTTCTCATGATAATTTATAAATTGAAAGTTTGACTTATACTTATAAATCAGTCTCTAAGGAGCTTATCATGAGTTACCTCTGGGGACACTGTGGAAAATCAATTACCCAGTTTGTAAGCCTAGGGCCTGCCTTTGTACTGTGGCAACCTAGCCTCTGGAATGCACTGGCATATAGCATATCTGGGTGGACCTCAGTTTTCTCTTTCAATTTTGACCAAACTTGGACAAGAGTCAAGGCTTTCTGAGAGGCAAGTAGATGTACAGTGGTATGCGATATACAGTTAATAGCTACCGCTTATTAGATTTTTTTTTTGTATATCAGGCATGATTCTAAGTACTTTATGGGCATTATTTTATTCATTGACCTAAAAATCTAAGTGCATGAACAAATGAATAATTGAAGCCACAGGAATGCTGACCAACTTGTCCAGATTATTAATTAGGATGTGGCAGAGATGATTGCTCCAAAAGCTCCAATTTGCTTTTAAATATTTCTGTATGTACAGTGTGATGTCATTTGTATTGCTTTGATTAAGTCATAACCCAGCTGGTCAATTCTTTTTTTATTTTTTATATTTAGAGACAGGGCCTCACTATGTTGCCCAGACTGGCCTGGAGCTCCGGGGTGATCCTTCTGCCTCAGCCTCCCAAGTAGCTGGGATTACAGGCAAACGTCACTGTGCCAGGCCCAGGTGGTCAATTCTAAGCAAGAATTCTAACCCAGGTGGTCATGGGGCATGATGCCGTGCCCAGGCAGCAGCTGCTATACGTGCTTCAGTTATTTGCACCTTGACCAACGGCCACTGTGTTGCCAATCAGCAGAGGGAATGTCAGACACAGGTTTCTATTTCTGATCCTAATGACCTATTAAGTAGCATGATGGATTTTTAGAAATAGGCTCCAATTGGGACATTAAAGGTATTTAAAATACGTGGCTTGGCTAAAGTGTTTTAGAAATGCTTGCACAGATGGAACATAATGACCTTTGACTCCTGTAGTCTTCACCGTTGAGGGTATAGCTCTGGGCTAAAACCCTGACTGGTTCCATGTAAAGCCATGACTCAGAGGATCGCAGCTCACTCTCCTCATTCTCCACTCAGTGCCCAGTGTCAAGGTAACAGCATCCTGTCTCTAGCAGTTCAGTGTGTCTGTTCTGGATGAACTTTCATGCAACGTGGTAGATGAAGCACCTAAAGTGACAGTTGGGGCTTCTTTTAGCCTTAAAGAACCAGTTGCAGGCATGGCTCTGGACTTGCTTACTAATAAATGTTTGCTAAATAAACAAGCAAATAAATAAATAAATGTAGTGGAATTGTAACCTGGAAGCCTAATTGTGAGGAAGGGAGTCACCAATCCTCCCTTACCTCACTCAACTCTCTTCTGAGACAATAGGAGAAACCAAGAGCTTTGTCTGACCAAAGTGACTCAGGTGAGTTTCAACATGGGTATTTAACCCAGAACTGTTTGTCTGTCTCCAGAAGCAGACAGATAGTATGCTCTAGCCTTAACCTATACCTTAGAGCAAGACCTATGCTAAAAAGAAAAAAGCATCATGGTTTCAACTACAGGGTCTCACGCTGTTGTCCAGGCTGGAGTGCAGTGGTTAAAGCATGGCTCACTGCAGCCTTGACCTGCTGGGCTCAAGGGATCCTCCCATCTCAGCCTCTGAGTAGCTGTGACTACAGGTGCACACCACCATGCCTGGCTAATTTTTTTTGTATTTTATAGAGATGGGGTTTTACCGTGTTGCTCAGGCTGGTCCTGAACTCCTGGGCTCAAGCACACTTGGCTACTTTTTCTTCTTTTTTTCTTTTTCTTTTTTTTTTTTTTTTTTTTTTTTTGAGACAGTGTCTTGCTCTGTTGCCCAGGCTGGAGTGCAATGGCATGATCTCCGCTCACTGCATCCTCCACCCACCATATTCAAGCAATTCTCCTGCCTCAGCCTCCTAAGTGGCTGGGATTACAGGCATATGCCACCATACCTGGCTAATTTTTGTATGTTTAGTAGAGGCAGGGTTTCACCAAATTGGCCAGGCTGGTCTCAAACTCCTGACCTCAAGCAATCTGCCTGGCCTTGGCCTTCTAACATGCTGAGATTACAGGTGTGAGCCACTGCATCTGGCCTTTTTTTTGTATTTTATAGAGATGGAGGTTTGCCATGTTGCTCAGGCTGGTCTCCAACTACCAGGCTCAAGGCTGCCTCATCTTCCCAATGCGCTGGGATTACAGGCATAAGCCACCATGCCCGGCAGCTTTCAAGTGTTGAAACAATGAGTAGGTCAAACAAAGGAGGAAAACCAAAAATTCTGGGAAATAATGGCTTGCAGACTCCAAATAGGACCATCACCCCATGATATTGATCTCTCTTGGAAACAACTGGCATAGTTGAGGAGAGAAAAGACCGATCAGCTCTCAGTGCTTTCCTGTAAGTCCCTACTGCACTCACCTATTTGGGTCAACAGGTTAGAGATGACCAATACCTTTAACTCATAGAAGTAGGCCAAACCCAGCTGAGATGTTATCAAAAGGAAGTTGGACCAGGCATGAATTATGAAGCATGGGATAATTCTTGGGGACTGCTGTCATAGTTTGAAAAGCAGAACACATATTCTCTTCAGGAAGCCATTGTGTTTATCTGCAGAGAGGGACATGTGTTTCTCATGGCAGGCCGCACTTGCTGGGTGTTATGGTCTATCTCCCTGTCCCTTGCTCCTCTGTGTCCAGGTTTAGTCCAGGTCTCAATACTGTCTGGCTTCTCATTTCTCTATCCACATCCAGTGAACTGGATTGTAATGAGATTTTGGACAGAATTTATTTACTTCTGGTTTGATTAGTAAGTTATGGATAAAACAACCATACTACCCCAAACTCTGCTTGACAGTGGGGCGTCTTAAATAGTCACCTAGACACAAATGCTGCCTTCCTCTGCTGAGGTGATATTTTATGCTGATTTCGAAAGGAAGTCAACCTTCAATTTCCGCAATAAACTGTTTGAATAAATAAACATGGTCACAATGTTTTATACTTTTTATACATGGCTGAATTCGAGTTACTCATGTTTTATTTAGGACATTTTCATATAGCTGGGATTGGCCCGTAATTTTCCTTTCTTATAATGTTGTTGTCAGATTTTGGTACTAAGGGGATACTGACCTCTTAATAAACTTAAGAATTATTTCATCTTTTTCTATGCTCTGAAAGAGTTTGTGTAAAATTGGTTTTCTCTTTCTGTCTTTATCTCTTTTTCTCTCTTTCTCTCTTTCTTTCTTTTTTTTGTCTTTTTTTTTTTTTTTTTGACAGGGTCTCACTCTGTCACCCAGGCTGGAGTGAAGGGGCAAGATCTTGGCTTGCTACAACCTCTGCTTCCTGAGCTCAAGTGATCCTTCCACCTCAGCCTCCCAAGTAGCTGGGACTATAGGAGCACGCCACCACTCCCAGCTAATATTTTTATTTTTGTAGAGATGGGGTTTCACCGTGTTGTCCAGGCTGGTCTCAAATTCCTGACCTCAAGCAATCTGCCCACCTCGGCCTCTGTATTAGTCCGTTTTCACACTGCTGATAAAGACATACCCAAGACTGGGCAATTTACAAAAGAAAGAGGTTTAATTGGACTTGCAGTTCCACATGGCTGGGGAAGCCTCAGAATCATGGCAGAAGGCAAGGAGGAGCAGGTCATGTCTTACGTGGATGGCAGCAGGCAAAGAGAAAGAGCCTGTGCAGGGAAACTCCTCTTTTTAAAACCATCAGATCTCATGAGACTTACTAACTATTATGAAAACAGCCTGGGAGAGACTTGTCCCCATGATTCAATTACCTCCCACGAGGTCCCTCCCACAACACGTGGGAATTTGAGATGAGATTTGGGTGGGGACACAGCCTAACCATATCAGCCTCCCAAAGTGCTGGAATTACAGGTGGCAGCCACCATACCAGGCCTACAGTTGGTACTATTTCTTACTTAAAGTCTTCATCAAATTCTCTGGTGAAGCCATTGAGGTCTAGAGTTTCCTTTGTGGGAAGGATTAAACTACAGATTCAATTTTAAAATGTATCTATTAGACTAATGAGACTTCTCATGTCCACTTTGACCAGTTATTTTTCTTTTTTTCTTTTTTATTTTTTTGAAATGGGGTCTTGCTCTGTTGCCAGGCTGGAATGATCTCAACTGACTGCAACCTCCACCTCCCAGTTCAAGCGATTCTCCTGCCTCAACCTCATGAGTAGCTGGTACTACAGGCATGCGCCAACATACCCAGCTAATTTTTGTATTTTTTAGTAGAGACGGGGTTATACCATGTTGGCCAGGATGGTCTTGATCTCTTAATCTTACGATATGCCTGCCTCAGCCTTCCAAAGTGCTGGGATTACAAGCATGAGCCACTGCACCCAGCTGGCCAGTTATTTTTCTAAGAATTCATCTGATTTATCTTAAAAAGTTTGGCTATATTATTACTTATAATACCATCTTGTGATCTATTAGCATCTAAGGTGAGATATTTCCTTTTCCGTTTCCAGTACTGGTGATTAGCCTTCTCGGTTTTGTTTATGATTACCCTCATCAAGGCCTTACTTTTCACTTTGCTAAATTGTACATTGTTTTCTAGTTCATTTGGCTTTTTAAAAAATCTTTGTTATTTTCTTCCTTCTATTATACCTTCCTTCTATTATACCTTCTATTATATTTGTTTTCTAATTCCTTAAGGTTTATTGATTTTTCAGCTTTCCTTTTTTTCTTTCTTTAATATATGTATATTATCGCACTTTAGGTTCTGGGTTACCTGTGCAGATCATGCAGCATTGTTGCATAGGTACATACATGGCAATGTGGTTTGCTGCCTCCATTCCCCTGTCACCTGTATCTGGCATTTCTCCCCATGTTATCCCTCCCCAACCTCCCTAACCACTGCTGTCCCCCCCATTCCCCCTCAACAGACCCGTGTGTGTTGCTCCCCTCCCTGTGTCCATGTGTTCTCATTGTTCAACACCCACCTATGAGTGAGAACATGCGGTGTTTGATTTTCTGTTCTTGTGTCAGTTTGCTGAGAATGATGGTTTCCAGATTCATCTATGTCCCTACAAAGGGCAGGAACTCATCATTTTTTATGGCTGCATAGTATTCCATGGTGTATATGTGCCACATTTTCCTTGTGCAGTCTATCGTCGATGGGCATTTGGGTTGGTTCCAAGTCTTTGCTATTGTAAACAGTGCTGCTATGAACATACGTGTGCATGCGTCCTTATAATAGAATGATTTATAATCCTTTGGGTATATACCCAGTAATGGGATTGCTGGGTCAAATGGAATTTCAATTTCTAGGTCCTTGAGGAAGCACCATACTGTCTTCCACAATGGTTGAACCAGTTTACACTCCCACCAACAGTGTAAAAGTGTTCCTATTTCTCCACATCCTCTCCAGCATCTGTTGTCTCCAAATTTTTTAATGATCGCCATTCTAACTGGTGTGAGGTGGTATCTCAATGTGGTTTTGATTTGCATTTCTCTAATAAGTGATAATGAGCATTTTTCATATGTTTGTTGGCCTCATATATGTCTTATTTTGTAAAGTGTCTGTTCATATCCTTTGCCCACTTTTCAATGGGTTTGTTTGTTTTTTTCTTGTAAATCTGTTTTAGTTCTTTGTAGATTCTGGATATTAGCCCTTTGTCAGATGGGCATATTGCAAAAATTTTTTCCCATTCTGTTGGTTTCCGGTTCACTCTAATGATTGTTTCTTTGGCTGTACAGAAGCTCTGGAGTTTAATTAGGTCTCATTTGTCTATTTCGGCTTTTGTTGCCAATGCTTTTGGTGTTTTAGCATGACGTGCTTGCCTATGCCTATGTCCTGAATGGTTTTGTCTAGGTTTTCTTCTAGGGTTTTTATGGTGTTAGATCTCATGTTTAAGTCTTTAATCCATCTGGAGTTAATTTTAGTGTAAAGTGTCATGAAGGGGTCCAGTTTCTGCTTTCTGCACACTGCTAGCAGGTTTTCCCAACACCATTTATTAAACAGGGAATCCTTTCCCCATTGCTTGAAGAAACCGACACTGATTTTTTTTTTATGGCTTATAAATAAGGTTACTTGTGTTCACCGGCCTATCAAGTTGGTGATAAAATATTGCTCATATTTTCTATATCTATAAGTCATACATGTGATACATATTTGCATGTTTAACTAAATAATTTTGGTGACTTGATGTACTTTCTTTTCCTTTGTAAGGTGCTGTATTAGTCTGCTAGGCCTGCTGTAACAAAATACTGCAGACTGGGTTGCTTAAAAAACAGACAATTATTTCTCACATTTCTAGAGGTTAGAAGTCCAAGACCAAAGGGTTAGAAGATTTGGTTTCTCCTAAAGGCAACTCCCATTGGCTTACAAAAGTCTGCCTTCTTGGAGTGTCTTCACATGGTCTTTCTTCTATACATGTGCGCCCCATGTGTCTCTTCTTTGTCTTAGAAGGACAGCAGTCTTATTAGTTTAGGGATTCTTCCTTATGACCTCTATAAGCTCCATGTCCTAACACAATCACATTGACGATTAGGGCTTCAGTATATGAATTTTTGAAGAGGACACAATTCAGTCCACAAGAGGTATATAATCTGACAAATGGTTTAATTCCTGGCACTTATTTTCTAAAATAAAAGAGATTAAAGGTAGGCCATGAGTTGACTTTTTCCTAGAAATAATTATATTTAATAAATTAAGGATAATAAACAGAAATTATAGAAATGTGTTATTAGTCTTCATAAATTTAACTATTTTGTAAAGTTACTGATCAATGTGCATTTCAAGTCATTATATCTCATTTTCATAAATACTAATTCATATAATTTTATAAGGTAAACAAATCTTAGAGTTAGTTTCTGATTATTATTTTCAGTTTTCCTGAGCTACCATTCAAAAAAACCTTTTTGTAATATCCTATCCTCCCTGGATCTATTTCCCATGTATTTTGCTGACTAACCTGTATTCCAAAAGAATGTGCTAGCCTTCTTTCTTTGCACATTAAGCTCTCTGAGCACTGTAAATGAGTAATACCTTATTTTCTTGTAGTAATTCACACAAAATTTGTCTCTGTACTTTGGTACTTCTCATATGACAGAAAAATAAAGTTAGTTGTTTCACAAAGGTTCTGTATCCTATTGTCTTTCAACGTTTTAGGAAGATTATGCTAATTTATTCTTCTCTGGTCTATAGCTTCAAAATCTGATTACAGAATTACTCCTTTCTGTTAAGACTGAAACATGCTCAATCTCTCTTGTATTAAAAACCAACAACAGAGTAACGCCTACCACTAACAAAACAAAATAATTCCAAAGTATTCTTACGTTAAAAGGGAAATCTGAGGAAGAGAAAGATAGGTTTGCTGCCCAAATTACCACAGTTAGTAATAAAAGCACTGGGATATCAACCAAGCAGGCGGACTTCAGAGCTTTTGTTTTTGCTTTAATGACTAGCAACGCTGGCTCCCAATCTTCTTGACTTTCAACTGCATTGTTACAGCTGTCTTCACCTTCAGGAACCACTCTTGTCTTTTGGTATCTGAAGAAACAGTGATATAAGTGACTGTCTTTACTTTCTGTTTAATTCCACCCATAATTTTCTGGAGGGACCTAACTAGGGTCGTTATATGTCCACTAGTGTCTTCCTTTCCCATCTGATTCCCATAGTTGCTGTCTGGGGTCAGGATTTCTCCTAGCAGTAGTGAAACTTTTTGCATATCAGAACAAGATATCTTCCTTTGGGCCTTGCCAGCCCTCTGTGCAGACTCCCACACACTGGATTTTGGCTGTCAATACCCGTCTTGGCTGGTATTCTCCATACAATGCTCAAAGTATATAACTATATATGGGGGTCTGTGTTTAAAGTGTACATAGTAGAGCCACCCCAATGTCAATGACTTTTGAGAATTATACTCATGCCAAATTCCAGGTAAAATCATCACATTCCATAATCTTCAGATTGAGATTTGGAGGTACGGAATTCGAAAGGGTTTGATGCAAGAAGGGAAATGGCTTTTATCCTCTATGTTATGGCAGGTGAAATTCAAAGATGGGACCATGCTACAAGTCTAAAATTGCTTGTATTAAGCATTTTTTATTCCTTGGGCATGTCTTATTTCCAGTAGTGTGTTTACCTCAGGCCAATGCAATATGGACAATAAACACCAATGTAAAATTCTTTCTTCTTCACTCTTTTTCAAGCCCTCTTCATTACACCAGATTCTTCCTTCTCTCTGTAATGTTATCATCAACTGCACTTAGCATGCATTCCTGAAAACAAAAAATTCCTTATTTTGTGTTCCTGGTTGAATTTTTGAAATATTATCCTTATTGAGAGGTATACTCCAAAAGTGTATTTAAATTTTCTATATGTTTTTGAATAAAACTCTAGGTTATCTGGTAATATCTGTTCAACAATTCTCTACCAGACCTTATTTTAATTCAAAGATCATGAATTATTTTTATGATGCCTTTAAAACCTGAACATATAAATATCTACCTAGAGTCATGATAACAAAGGACATTCTATCCACTCTACTAAGCACAACTAGCTTGGTTTAACTCAGATTTACAGGAGATGAAACTGAATTTTTCTTTACTTTCTTTTCAATATACTGAGCAAAAATATTTCTTCAAGCTTCAGTACATGACCATTGAACATTTAGACTCCATTGAGAGAAAAATTTTTTTAAATGAGCTCAATTCAATGAGCATTTTCTTGCAAGTTGTTCTTAAAAGTCTTATCCTGAAGAGGAACTTGCCTTCTTAGGTAGAGAGAAAACTCTTTATGAGAAACCATCAAAGAATTGAGTCAATTATGTTATTCAATTTTATTCTTATATAACAAGTCTTTCCAGGGGATGAGTAACCTTTATTTGTCCTTACAGATTGAGCTATTAGTTTGAATAATGTACCTCTTTCCTTTTTATTTCTTTCTTTCATGACTCCATACGGCAACCTCTTTGTTATTCTCATGAAGCTTTCTTGAAAATCTTGATTAAAAAACAATGCAAATATTTGTGATATTAGAGCTACTGGTGGTTTGTCCTTTAGTCCAGCATTTCAATGAATAGGTTTTAGAAAGTAAGACATTTTCATAAATAATTAATTTAAAAATCTCTTGCTGTTGTGGTATTATTTGTGTTTTGTTTTTTGTTCAATTTTTTTTTTTTTTGGTACAATGGCATTTTCATACCTAGTATAGGTGCTGAGGAAATAAGTAAAACCAGACTACATCTGGCCATGTAAGAATTTATACAAATAAGATACCCAGAAGAATTTGTGACACATTATAAACACTAGTTCAGAATTAGTCAATTACTAGTGCATAGTAGTATTATTCTAACCAGAGCACATTAGTGTTTGAAGTCATAATCATTACACACAGAATTAGTCAATTACTAGTTGCATAGTAGTATTATTCTAACCAGAGAACATTAGTGTTTGAAATCATAATCATTACACACACCTGTTTCTGTGTGTGTATGTGTGTGTTATATGAGCCATAGGATGTGAGACATATTAAATAAAGCATTCTAATTATTCTCCCTATTAAATACTAATTCACTTTATATAAGACTGATTATTAGCCTATAAGTCACATAATTTTTATTAAAAATATAATTTTGTGCTTGATAAAGAGTAAAGATATTTTTAATGTGAGTTAATATATTATTTTATAATTTTTGTAAGTTGTTATTTCATGCATTGGCAAATCACTAAAATAAAGGTAAAGTAAAAACTTCTCAGCAGCAATTTACTATAAAACAGAAATAGTGTTTACTTACCATCTGGCCTTGAGAGGTCAAGCATATCCCTGCAAACTCCAATATCAAGTCGCTATGTTTCCCACGATATCTGCGCCTACCGTTTTTCCACATTATTGTAAACAGTTCCTTTATTAAACTTTCCTCAATTATACTGATTTTTGTCATATTGATATATGTCATGCCTACACGCTGATCAGAAATGGTAACTTATTTTTTCCGGAAGTACTCCTCAGAAACACACCTTGGTGGTTCTGGGATTGGGTTGCTTATAGATTTGAGAATTATTAAAATAATCCCCTCACTAAAGGAAAAGAGGCATTGGAATCTGTGGCTTATGGTGATATCATAATTATAAAAATTATTAAATTGTAGTTATTGGAGTAATGCAGGTGGAGGGAAAGGCAGGGCAGCAACCATGGGATTTGGTCTCTATGGCAACTATAGTGAATATAAGGATTGAAGAGTTCCCTGTTACTCTTTGACGTTCTTATGATAGTTTGGAAATTTTTTTCTCCCTATATTCAAATAATTTGACATAGTCTTCAGTGTAACTTGGGACTAACTCTATTAAAATATAGGATTCATTTTTCTTGACTTTGAAGTGGCACTTGCCTCATGAACATCTTGAATGTCCAACTCAAAGTGGGAAAATCAGAGGTTCTTAAAAACAGGTTTGAAGGAGGCAATCCTTTCTGTCGTGGAAGACAGATATGGCTAAGGATAGACTCAAGGACTTGATCATACAAGCTAAGGAGGTGTACAACCAATGAATTGATACTTACCACAAGGCATCTTATATTAGGATAAGAAAAATGATGCAAAAGCAGTGAGACTCTAAGATTTGGAAAGGGAACTCTGGGAAGGTACAGACAAGAATGAGAAACACGCATCATTTTATCTCTTTCAACTTCCCTTGCCAGCAGAGATCATCTTTCCCAGCTACAAAAAGAAGATGCCCCAGGTTTTGTTGAGTAAAAACAGTTTCCATGATTAAAACAGAAGCCATTGCCCCCGCAAAAAATATTCCTTGCTTGTGAGGCTTCATAAGAGTTAGATTTTCACATAAAAAAAGATGGAGAAATTTAAGACTAACACTGGAAGGAGACAATCTGTGCACTTAAAATAATTGTAAAATTATGTTGAGTTGCATCAGGAGGAGTATGTGAGACATACATGGGAGTCAGCTCTACTGGCATTACACTAAAGAAGAAGTCGATTTGATTAGGCCAAATTCAGTGACAACAGTCACTTGTGACTTAATGTGTTGCCTTGTGCTCCTACAGCTGTTTTAAATAGTGTGCTAGATTGGTTAATTGAAGCTTGCTTTCAATGGCATCCTAAAATGAATGAGGATTGATATGCTGGAGGAAAATTATTTAATGTCCTGAAAAAGAAAGAGTCAAAGAAGGATCTTTCAGAAAATGAGGACATAAATGTGTTTTATTCCCACTGCTCATGGAACCCTGATCATAATCAGTAGGGTCCCAGAGGGCATTCTCTTCACCAGGAAATTAAAGACATGCATTGGTAAGGTGGGTGAGTCTAGCATCTTTGCAAAACAATGTTTCCATTTCTAGTCTGGATGATGATTAAAATGATAAAGTAGAATTTGGTTCCTTTCTCTCCGTGGGAATAATGGATTCCCAGAAAGCTGGAAGACAAGTAAAATTACAACGTGTCACAAAAATGGACTAGTAATCCAAGCATTATGATACCTTGAGTAATCTGCAGTGATGCTGATTTTGATTATAAGTCACCAGAATTACATAAATAGTAGGCTAATCACTATCTGCTTCATTTATATAGGTGAAAAATTTCTACCTCTGATGAACAGAAACACAAATTCAGTGTTTAAAGTGGAAATTCAAAACCTGTTACGGAACTGCTAGGCATTAGCCCTTTCTGATAGGTTGAACGTCTCTATTCCATGGTAAAGATGCCGCAATATGTACTTTGAATCTTCCCACAGAGATATCTGTGGTCACTTACTGGGGAAACAATCAATAGGAAAAGGGAAATATACAGACCTTCCCAGAATTATTAGATATATTAAAAAGTGCTGCTATTCTCTGCAGGATGAAAATACCTCATGGGCCACAAATCAGAGTGAAGCATGTGGTGATCAGATGACGGAAGGAACCTTGCGTTGAATTCATTTTGCAGTACGCCCAATGGGCCACAGATAAATTCAATACTTATTTTCAATGTTTGAGAATATTAAGTAAATATGGAAAAATTCAGATGCTGACATAATCCCCACATTGTCTCCCTGACACATGGAATGAGGAAAAATTATGGTACGGAAGGCCAGATGAAAGCACTTGTAATTGTTTATATGTCTGCCTTCTCATCAGCATAAAAGGCAAAATATTAATGTAAAATGAATAGAGCATGGTTGGAGAACATGCAAAGATTAGAACCTTACAAACATTAGGTGCAAAAGTCAGGGTACTGTTAGAATCATTGCAGATATTCAACAATTTAATCATGTAGTATGACAAATTAAAACAGGTTTATAAGGAGCAAATTAACACATGCCTTGGCACCTGGAATATAGCTATTCACCTAAAAACTGATTTTCTTTCCATTCCCAACAAGAAAATTTATTAGAAATAGTGCCCTTATGTGACAGAGGCCAGTATACTTTCATTACCATAGCTCAGGGCTATATGAAATTCCCTGCTTTCTAACAAACATAGGTGTGGAGAGACCCTGACTTTCCCAATGCCAATAGAACCTCAATTTGGCTCATTTGTATCAGCAAAACATACTTTTGCTAGAGAATGTGATATACATGTCAAACACAAGAAGGTTTGGTGTTTGCTATATCTGTGGAGTTGCTAGCATTCCAGCAGTTTGAGTCAAATTAGGATTTGAGTGCATTTTGGAAGATTTCCATAAAATACGAGAGGAATTGTTATCACTGTATTTGTACAACTCACCCTAAGAAAGAGTCATAGTTTTTGGTGGGACTCTAGATTTCAGGGGCAATATATGTAATATACCTAGTTTACCCACTTATTCAGTAAACATGGGCTGCTATATTTTAGTGTAACTTTGAACAAGAGAAGCATTGCAATAGATCCTGGCTGAAGTATAAGCTATCCTACAAAGGGATTCTTATGACCAAGAAGAGCCAATGTTTCTGATGAGCAGATGTAGATGCTATGGATACTATATAGAGCTTATAAGAGAGGAGTGATCATGGTGGATGAGAGGCAGGACTAGATTTCAGCTCCCACTCAGAGGGACAGAGAAGCATGTGGAGGCTCCAGAATGACTGCAGGAATACATTAGGAAATCCAAGAGAACCCACAGACCTTCCGAAGGAAGCAGATTGCTTCTGCAGGACCTGGGAAACACCCCAAATACTATGAGCACCTAAACTATGGAAGTCGGAAAGGGATATCATCCACCCTTGATCACACTCCCCACCCACTGGGGAACCTGAAGGTCTGGATTGCAGGAGAAGCTTCTGACCTTACCTGGAGCCAACTAAGTTTAGAGAGCTGAGTGAAATACAGGGGTAGGGAAAGCAGCAGGAAAAGCCATGTGAGCTTGCTGGGTGACCTAGCAAGCCATTTCTGCTTGCTTCTGTCCTGCGGAAGGACAGCCAGAGGCACTGAGAAAAGGCCACATGGAGAAGGAAACCTCCAGTTGAACTTTGTGACAATTTGAGCAGATTAAGAAGTCTCCTGGCAAGAACTCAGGGGAGGCGTGAATCCAGTGCCCAGACTCCACAGGCAGAGGACACATGAAAGCCCTACTTGCTGGGAAGTGATTAGCCTTGGACAAGTTCTCAGCCCTGCTCACCGACTGATTAGAAACAGACTCTGTGCTGTTGTCAGGGTCATGGTGGGAGTGAGACTGGCCCTTTGGGTTGCATGGGTTCTAGGTGAGGCCTGTGACTACTGGCTTTCCCCCACTTCCCTGACAACCTGCATGACACAGTACAGCCAGCCATAATCCTCCCAGTAACATAACTGCATTTACCTGGGAACTTCACCCCCATACCCCAAAGCAGCTGCAGCAAGATTCACCCAAGTACAGTCTAAGCTCAAACACGCCTAGCCCCACCCCCACCTTCCCTACCCACCCTGGTAACTGAGGATAAAAAGCATATACTCTTAGGAGCTCTAGGGCCCCACCCACCACCAGTTCCTCCCCATACTACCACAGGAGATGCTCTCTTGAAAGCACCACCTGCCAGCAGGAGGCCAACAAGCATGCAAATAGTGCTTTAATCAACCAAAGCTAAAGACCTTCAGAGACTCCATTTCACCCCCTTGCCACCTCCAGCAGAGCAGGTGCTGGTATCCACAGCTGAGAGATCCACAGATGGTTTACATCACAGGACTCTATGCAGACAACCCCCAGTACCAGCCCAGAACCTGATAGACTTGCTGGGTAGCAAGATCCAGAAGAGAGATAACAATCACTACAGCTCAGCTCTCAGGAAGCCACATCCCTAGGAAAAGGGAGAGAATACTACATCAAGAAAACACACTGTGGGACAAATTCATCTGAAAAATGGCCTTGAGCCTTAGATCATCTTTCTGACAGAGTCTACTCAAATGAGAAGGAACCAGAAAACTAACTCTGGTAATATGACAAGGAAAGGCTCTCTAATATCCCTCCAAAAATCACACTAGCTTGCCAGCAATGGATCCAAACCAAGAAGAAATCCATGACTTACCTGAAAAAGGATTCAGAAGGTTAGTTATTAAACCAATTAGCGAGGCACCAGAGAAAGGTAAAGCCCAATGTAAGAAAATTTTTTAAAAAAGTGAAACAAGAAGTGAAGAGAGAAACAAAACTTTGGGAAACAACAGACAGACTTATAGAAATGTTAAATTCTCTGGAAAGTCTCAGCAATATAATCAAACAAGCAGAAGAAAGAACTTCAGAACTCAAAGAGGAGGTTTTCAAATTAACCCATTCCAACAAAGACAAAGAAAAAAGAACAAGAAAATATGAACAAAGCCTCCAAGAAGTCTAAGATTATGTTAAATGACCAAACCTAATAATAGTCAGCATTTCTGAGGACGAAGAGAAATATAAATTTTTTGGAAATATATTTGGGGGAATAATCAAGGAAAACTTCCTCAGCCTAGTTAGAGAAATAGACATCCAAAAACAAAAAGCTCAAAGAACACCTGGGAAATACATCGTAAAAAGGTCATTGCCTATTCACATTGCCATCAGGTTATCTAAAGTTAAGATGAAGGAAATAATCTTAAGAGCTGTGAGGCAAAAACACCGGGTAACTTGTAAAGAAAACTTTCATATTAACAGCAGATTTCTCAGCAGAAACCCTACAAGATAGAAGGGATTGGCCTCCTCAAATAAAGCAATAATCAGCCAAGAATTTTGTATCCAGCAAAACTAAGCTTCATAAATAAAGGAAAGATACAGTCTTTTTCAGACAAACAAATGCTGTGAGAATTCTCCACTACTAAGCCAGCACTACAAGAACTCCTAAAAGGAGCTCTAAATTTTGAAACAAATCCTGTAAACAGGGCTCGGTTCGGTGGTTCTCGCCTGTAATCCCAACACTTTGGGAGTCTGAGGCGGGAGGGAAACAAGGTCAGAATTTCAAGACCAGCCTGACCAAAATGGGGAAACCCCATCTCTACTAAAAATACAAAAGTTACCGGGGTGTGATGGCACGTGCCTGTAATCCCAGCTATTCGGGAGGCTGAGGCAGAGGAATTGCTTGAACCCAGAAGGAGGTTTCAGTGAGCCAAGATCACAACACTGCACTCTGGTCTGGGTGACAGGGTGAGACACTGTCTCAGGAAAATAAAAAAGAAAAAAAGAAAATAAGCTCCTGTAAATACATCAAAACAGAACCTCTTTAAACATAAATCTCGACAAGTAGATACAGAAACTGTTATATATATACATATATATGTATATATATATATACACACACATATATATGTATATATATACACACACATATATATGTATATATACACACAAACATATATATGTGTATATATATACACACACATACATATATGATATATATGTATACACACATATATGTATACACACACATATATGTATATATATACACACACACATATATATATATGATATATACATATATATCTATATGATGGAATACTACTCAGCCATTAAAAGGAATGACTTAATAGCATTTGCCTGATCTGAATGAGATTTGAGACTAATTATCCTAAGTGAAGTAACTCAGGAATGGAAAACCAAACATCGTATGTTCTCACTCATAAGTGGGAGCTAAGAGAGGAAGAGCAAAGGCATAAAAATGACACAATGGACTTTGGGGACTCAGGAAGAAAGGGCGGGAAGGGGGTGAGGGATAAAAAACTACAAATGGGTGCAGTGTATACTGCTCTGGTGATGAATGCACCAAAATCTCACAAATCACCGCTATAGAACTTACTCATGTAACCAAACACCACCTGTTCCCCAATAACCTAGGGGAAAAAAAAAAAGCTTATGACAAGCCCTGAAAATCACATGTGTACTCTTTTGGTTTTGGATAAGTCCATAACTTTTTTCCTTTTAACAATATTTATGTAGTTGAAAGCAGCCTTTTTCTATGCTATAGTTTCTACCTGACTTATGACATCTGACCATGGGACACCAAGTAACAGTGTAACCCAAAACAGAAGTCATAAACAGAATGTTATCTGATACACTCAATTATAAAATGTATTCATCAGCATTTTATTATAAACAAGGAATGTCAAATGCAAGACCTATCCTGATCTGTTCTGAAAAGCATTCATGTGCTGAGACTCCTGTGGTAGTTGGTTTTACTGCTTCACCATCTTTTGCTCTATCCACAGTTATATCCTCAAGAGTAATTCCCTATAACCATTAGCAGAGAAAGAAAACACATAGTCTTGGTTTGCATCTGACAAGTGTTCAACATGTCTTACCACTTGGTTTTAAGCTTCTTAAAGACGGGAAAGTTTTCAAAATTAAATCTACACAATGCCAAAATCATGAATATCTTATATTGTTTATATTTACTAAATATGAGTTGAGTAGATGAAGGAATTTTTACTCAAACATTAAGTGATACATTTATTTAGTGAATTTAAATTTTCAGTTTTCTTTTTAGCTTTATAATTTCTATTTGGTTCCATTTTATAATCAATATATCTTTATCAATATTCTCTAGTTGTTCATATATAGTTGTGATTTTCTTTAGTTTTTTGTTAGTGGTTTATAACAGTTTGTTGAGCAAATATAAGACAGTTTTAAATTCTGTCTGGAAAATCCAACGTTTGGGCTTCCTCAGGCATGACTTATGTCAATTCTTGTTTTTTTTTTTTTCCCTCTGTGAATAGGCCATACTTACATATTTCATTTCATGTGGTTTGTAATTTTTTATTGAGATCTCAATGTTTTGAACATTTTAATGTGGTAACACTACAAATCAGTGCCCCCAAACCTGAGATTGCTGTTGTTGTTGGTAAGAGTTATTGTCATCTATTATTATTATTATTATCATTATTATTGTTTATTTTGTTTTGAGACAGAGTCTTGCTCTGTCACCCAGACTGGAGTGCAGTGGTGCTATCTCAGCTCACTGCAACCTCTGCCTCCCAGATTCAAGCAATTCTACTGCATCAGCCTCCTAAGTAGCTAGAATTACACATTTCACCATTTTTGGCTAATTTTTTTATTTTTAGTAGAGAGGAGGTTTCACCCTATTGGCCAGGCTGGTCTCAAACTCCTGACCTCAAGTGATCCACCAATCTTAGCCTCCCAAAGGGCTGAGCTTACAGGCACTTACAGGCCACCCCACCTAGCCTCTATATTTCAGTTTCTTTATTTGAAAAATAGAGACAAAAATAATACCTGTTTCATGATTTTTTAAAATTTTAATTTTTGTGGGTATATAGTAGGCGTATACATTTATGGGATATACAAATATTTTATACAATATATAATATTGTGTATATATTATACATATAATATAATCAGGGAAAATGAGGTCTCCTTCACCTCAAGGAATTATCCATTTTTTGTGTTATGAACAATCTAATTATACTCTTTTACCTATTTTGAAATGTATTAAAAAATTACTCTTGACTGTCCTCACACTGTTGTGCTATTACTACTAGATCTTATTAATTCTATCTAACTATATATTTTTTTAGTCATTAATCATCTCCACTCCCCCACTCCCCCCGCACTCCAACTAGCCTTCCCAGCCTCTGGTAACCACCATCTACTCAAGATGACATATTAAGGAAAATAGAAAAAAATAGCTGATATATGAACACATAATATGTATATATGATAATAATATTGCATCTTTATTTTTTATATTTTATTTAATAAAACTTTGAAGCATGGAAAAATACAAAAAACCGTTGTGTAATAATCACTGCTACATTACTATCTAGTGTGAACAGGTGTTATCATTATTTCATATTTGTGTTAGATATCTGGTTTTGCAAAATAACAAGAGTGTTAAACACAAAGCAAAGCTTATATCCTACTCTAGTTTTTCCTCCCTTACTCTTCCTACTCTTGAAGTTAGCGTGTATGTAATGACAATGTGCCTTGTATTGTTTTGAATCTATTTATGTATATGTAAAATTAATAAATAATATAGTTTGATTTTTAAAACATTTAAACAAAACACAGAATAAAAATATGTATTCTTTTTCTTCTCACTTAAGTTTCTAAAAAAGTTTACTTAAGAAAATAAAAAGAGCAGCATTTGCTCGAATTATCATATATTATGAAATAGAAGAAAACAGTTTAATGAGGTTTTGTTTTAACTACATATTCTTTTATGCAATTTGTATTTCATAAACCTTATAAATGCACATAAATCACAAGCGAACATTATGAGAGGTTTCATTTTGACTAGTAATGAGAATTACTAAGTAAAGACTACATACTTATATTTAATATTCATTGAATTATGAAGTAAGGCTGTCTCTAAAATCCTAGAGGCACATAAAAACATGTGCAACATCATTAGCCATTAGGGAAATGCAAATTAGAATCACAATGAGTTATTACTGTATTCATGTAAGAGTTACTAAAATTAAAAAAAATAATGATAACACCAAATGCTGGCAAGAATGCAGAGAAACTATTGCTGTAGATTGCTGGTAGGAATGTAAAAGTGCACAGCTGCTATGGAAAATAGTTTGGCAATTTTTTATAAAATGAAATATATACTTACCATATGACCAACAATAACATTCTTGGTCATTTATCTCAGAAAAATAAAACTTACATTTATGTAAAAATCTGATCATGAATTTTCCTAACAGCTTTATTTTTAATAGTTCAAAATGAGAACCATCCCAAATGCCCTTCAATGAAAGAATAAATAACCTCTGGTACATCCATATCATAAAATGCTACTCAGCAATAAAATGCAATCAATAATGATACACCTGAAAATTTGAATATTTTTCATGAGTATTATACTTAGTTAAAAACAACATTCAATCTGAAAGCTTTTATGTTATACAATTCCATTTACATCATGTTATACAATTCCATTTACATCATGTTCTAAAATTTTAAAAATTATAGAAATGGAGAACTGATTAGCAATTTCCAAAGGACAAGGAAGGTAGTGGGTCAGGTGGGTACAACCATAAAATTGTAGCACAGCTAGTTCCTTTATGGTGATAAAACATTTCTACATTTTTACTGGTTGTACCATAAATATACACATGGAATGAAATTAGATAGAACAATGTGCACACACACACGTACAAATGAATACATGTAAAAACTGATATAAATAATGTCTGCAGTCTAATAAATGATATTATATCACTGTCAGTTTTCTGGGTTTGATATTGAACTGGTGCTGATATAATGTTAGCATTAGAGGGAGCAGGATAAAGTGTTCACCAGATTCTATTTACTTTTTTGCAACTTCCAGTGGGTCTATTGCCATTTTTTTTAAAAAAGTTTAACAATGTAATGAAAAATAAAATATTAATTAGATATATCTCTGGCAATCTTAACAATGCCCCCCAAAGATAATAACACCCTAATTCCCTGAAGCTGTGATATGTAATATGTTACTTTACATGGCAAAAGTGAGGTAACAGATTTTGTGAGAGGGAGATTATCCTGGAATGTCTGAATGGGCAAAGGCTAATCATGAGTCATTAAAAGTGGGAAATTTTCTTATGTTGTAGACAGACAGGGATATGAAGGCAAGAAAAGGAGAGAAGGGTCAGAAAGACACATGCTTGCTGGCTTTGAAGATAAAGAAAGGAGGCCATAAACCAAGGAATAAAGGCAGCTTTTAGAAGCTGGAAAACTAAGGAAATGGATTTTTTGAGAGGCCCTCACTAAAAGGAACAAAGTCCTGACAACGTCTTGGTTTAAGCCTGGTAAGACCCATATCAAACTTCTGAGCTACAGAATCATAATAATATACTTTTGTCATTTTAATCCATATTTCTAGGATTTTATTCTAGCTGTCATATTGGAAAACAAACACATTATATTAGAAAAGTACACCATATGAAAAAATGCTCATCATCACTGGTCATTAGAAAAATGCAAATCAAAACCACATTGAGATACCATCTTACACCAGTTAGAATGGTGATCATTAAAAAATTTGGAGACAACAGATGCTGGAGAGAATGTGGAGAAATAGGAACACTTTTACACTGTTGGTGGGAGTGTAAATTAGTTTAACCATTGTGGAAGACAGTGTGGCAATTCCTCAAGGATCTAGAAATAGAAATACCATTTGACCCAGCAATCCCATTACTGGATATACACTAAGTAATCCCATTAATAGGTATATACCCAAAGGATTATAAATTGTTCTATTATAATGACACATGCACATGTATGTTCATTGTGGCATTGTTTACAATAGCAAAGTTTTGGAAGCAACCCAAATTCCCCTCAATGATAGACTGGATAAAGAAAATGTGGCACAAATACACCACAGAATACTATGCAGCCATAAAAAAGGATGAGTTCATGTCCTTTGAAGGGACATGGATGAAGCTGGAAACCATCATTCTCAGCAAACTGACACAAGAACAGAAAATCAAACACCACATGTTCTCACTCATAGGTGGGTGTTGAACAATGAGAACACGTGGAGACAGGGTGGGGAACATCAAACACCAGGGCCTGTTGGAGGGTGGGAGAGCGAGGGGAGGGATAGCAGGGGGTAGGGGGTTTGGGGAGGGATAACATTAGGAGAAATACCTAATATAGATGACAGGGAGAAGGATGCAGCAAATCACCATGTCATGTGTATACCTATGTAACAATCCTGCATGATCTGCACATGTACCCCAGAACTTAAAGTATAATAATAATAAAAAGAAAACCATCACATTGTATAATTGTATTAGAAAATGCATACCAATGAATATTTTGTTAGGATTTAATCCAAACATTACAGAAAAAAATACAGACGGGGATGAGAAGAGATGGAAAAAGACTGGAACATACTGATAACTGCTAAATCTGATAATGGATATATGAGGTATCATTACATTATTATTGTATTTGTATGTTTGAAAATGTCCTGAATAAAATTTTTAATGGCTACTAATTTACATGGATAAATCTTTGAGAATCTTGAGTTTAATATAATTCTATACTAATGAACATATTCCTTTTTATTAGAAACATGCTAAGATGTGTAAGAATGGTTTTTTTAAAGTTCTAAGCTTTGGCATACATTGAAGATTTATCTTTAGTGACTAATTCTCAAGTTATTGCACAAATGTCAGTAGCTGATTGAGATCTTAGCTGTTTTGTCCTGTCAGTATTAAAATAAGGAAAGTTATTTTAAGATGCTGAAGCTGTATTTTTAAATTGGTCATTAGGGTTCTGACAGTAAGGTTTCAGGGAAATCAAAAGATAATTTTGGAGAGATGTCATTTCATTAGAATATTCATTTTCTTGATAATCTTTCACTATAATTTGATATTTTTCTAATCTGCTAGTCTCCTTTAGACACCTTATTCCTCAATTCTTCTAATTATATCTCAGTATTAGTCAGAATTGCAACCAACAGAAATAACTTTAGCTATTTTAAATGGAAAGTGGTACAATGAATGCAAATAAATATTTACCACATTGATAGGAGATATGAAAGAGTAGCCTCTAATTTGGATCTGTAAGAAATAAAACTAAGATGACACTACAGAATTTTGTCTATATTGGGATCTCCTGCTTCTGCCAATATTAGGAAGCTAATGAATCAAGAGAAAATGCAGCAACTGTTGACCAAAGGAACATATTTATTTACCTTTTATCTAGAGCTTTTGAGTCTGTCACTGCTGCACCTATAGGCGCTAGAAACATGCTACATCTAATTTTTATTTCCCAAACCTGAATGGCTTAAACCTGCCCCTCAAAACTCAAGTAGGGAATGAAGATTAGACATTGTTATAGAAAAAAATGTTCTCCATGACTTTCTCCATGACTATAATTTCTATCAGAAATACAGAAATATTAAAATTATCATCTTTACGTTCTATTATATAATTCATTAAAATATGGATTGATATTATACTCATTTCTGAGACTTGTCATAAGAATCACAAAAATATAATTGGCATTTATAAATTTACTGTGTTAATTTATTTTTGCTTCCAGCCAGTACCTCAGCTGGCTATGGTTATTTATTTGGTGTATTCACTTGACACATCATTCCTGAGAAGTCCATTGTAACTGTGTCTCTTTGGGGTTTCCAAATATTGCATTTATTTTATTATTGCACATGGCAATTTGGTAGGCCGTCTTTGTTAAAACGCTTCCCAAAAGTTTTCCTTCCAGTATTTAGACCCAGTGTAATTTCCTCCTCTGATTGTTGGCTGGATTTAGTGAATCATTTCTAACAAATATAATACAGCAAAAGCTATAGAATGGTATATCAGAGATTAGGTTACCAAAAAACTGTGATGTCCAACTTGCTGGCTCTCTCCCTCATTCCTCCACTTGCTTTGTAGGAATTCAGTTGCCATGTTGGTGGAGGCCTACAGAGAGGACAACATGGTAAGGAAATTATGTCTCCCATCAACATCCAGTGAGGACATGAGGTCAGCCAAAAAACACACGAGGGGCCTTGGAAACAGATCTTACTGTAGTGGAATTTGAGATAACCACAGCCCAATATGGAAGCTTGATACAATTCTGTGAGTGACCCTGAGCCAGATGACCTCTCTAAGCCATGTCTGCATACCTGACTTATAAAAACTGTGAGATAATGAATGTTTTTATTTTAAGTCATCAAATTTGGGGGCAAGGGCCGGGTGCAGTGGCTCACGCCTGTAATCCCAGCACTTTGGGAGGCCGAGGAGGGTGGATCACGAGGTCAAGAGATCAAGACCATCCTGGCCAACACGGTGAAACCCTGTCTCTACTAAAAGTACAAAAAAATTAGCCGGGTGTGGTGGCACGCGCCTGTGGTCCCAGCTACCCGGGGAGGCAGAGGCAGAAGAATCGCTGGAACCCAGGAGGCAGAGGTTGCAGTGAGCTGAGATTGCGCCACTGCACTCCAGCCTGGCGGCAGAGCAAGACTCCGTCTCAAAAAAAAAAAAAAAAAAAAAAAATTGGGGGGCAAATTTTACACAGTAATAAGCATCTAATATGGCACTATTACAGGACCTCTTGGGTTTCATTAGAGTTGCATCACCTTCTACAACACTATTTCCTCTTGATAAATAGTGTCAATCATTGTAGCTATAGTAGTAACTTACTTTTTGATCTGTCACTTAATGGAATGAGCCAGAATGCAGTCTTAAATCCCCATTCAATGGAATAATCACTGATCTTTCAAGAAAGCTTTCTCATATTAGGCATTAAGATTTAAACCAAAAACTTGAAAAGCTATCTTAATTTTTAATTCCTTCTTTTATTTTTTTTTTCCCATTAGCTATTACATTTTTAAAGTGTTGTCAATATAAATCATTCTCCACAATCTCAGGTACATAAGAAATGTAACTTTATTTTCCCATTTTCAAGTCTAATTCTAATAGAATGATGGAAAATTGACATAGTAGTTTGGTACTTCAAATTCTTCCCAGAAATTGTTTCCCAGTTTTCTGCATTGACTTAGTTTCAAGGCATTGGCCACTGGGCACATATGATTTTTTATCTTTTTTGCGTAGGTATTAGTTGTAATATTCTTGACTATGGGGTCCTAGACATTAGCTCCAAAAAGGTGTTATATTTCTCATTTTTAACCTCTTGTCTACATTAGCTATTGAGGCATGGTGCAGTACTACATTTTGTTGCTGACAGTCACTAGCTTGTGTCATTCTGATTTGCTATGACTCCAGATAGTGATCAGGGATTAGAGCTTGTGGCCCTATTACTCTTTGACATAAGCCCTCAATTTCTCCACACCTCTGTACTCTACTCCATTTCACCGCACACCTGCTTTCCCAATGTGTCATAGACCAAGAAGTAGCTACCAAGAGATAGAAGATCATTCTCTGTATGAATGAAATGCTTTTTGTTCTTTTTTTATTAAAAAAATTATTGAGATAGAATCCACATGCCATACCATGTGCCCACTTAATGTGAATCAATAATTTTAATGTATTCAGATATGAGATACCATTACAGCAGTCAACAGTAGAACATTTTCATTAACTCCAAAGGAAATCCATACCCTTTAGTCATAATTCCCTTTCACCTGTATCCTTTCCACCTTTGCAACCATTACTTCTTTCTCTACATAATTGACAATATTTTCTTAATTCTGTAGTATGGTTTCACTTTCTGAGTACTTTACGTTGAAGTACAGATATGTTTAATTTTGATAAAATTCAATGTATTTATTTTTTGTTACTTATGCCACTGGTGTCATATCTAAGAGTATATTGACAAATCCAAATTCTTGGAGATTTACCACTATATTTTTATATCAGAGTTTTATAATTTTTATTTTACATTTAAGTTTTGTACAGTTTTAAGTTAAATTTTCAATTCAGTGTGAGCTAATAGTCTCACTTCATTCTTTTGCATGTGCTTATCCTATTGTACCAATGTTATTTCTTAAAAAGATGATTTTTTCCCTATTGAATGCCCTTGGTACCTTTGTTAAAACTCGGTTGACACATAGTTTTATTTCCAGACTCTCAATTCTATTAATCAATATGTCTACCTAGCTTTTGTTCTTAATGTTGTTCCTCAGACCTATTCTCTGGCTTATGTTGTTATTCTCTGAAGAATTTAACATAATTTTCAGAAATTGACATACTTCTGAGAGAAAAAGTAAGAGCTTCTTTTTTGTTCTATAATTCTTTGAAATAATTAAGAATGCACCACCTGCTCTAGTGAGTCTGTGAACGTGTGTGCATACATCTTTGTGTATCTGTGTCTGTGTGTTACATTGGGCAACGAGGAGCTAGGCAAAGGAAAAATATCAACTGAAAGCTATTTCAAAAACAATGCCTTGCCACATTATCTGTACATTTTTGTTTTATGTATGTATTTATTTAAAGTGTTCTTTTCTTAAATGGCAATAAAAGCAAAGCAAAGTTTAATTTGTCCTGATATACGTTTTCAGCTCTTTTAGAAAATGTAATATATGTATGTGACTGCCCCCATGATTCAAACACCTCCTACAGATGGCAGTGGTAGCCATCTGGAGTGGCCTCTGTGTAGTTGCAGCAGGTGAGGCACTGCCAAGGTTGCTAGCTCCGTGCATCTGTCAGGAGTGGGGGACAGGCGAGAGCCCCGCCACCTACAAAGTTGGCAGACCACGTTTCTTTATGCATCAGGAGAGACCCAGTGGTGGTCTCGGGCCTGGGCATCCCTGTGCTCTAGGCCACCTGGCAAGTCCGCCCTACTCTCACCACGCGTCAGAAGTGCTTGCTTACATTCCCTGGTCTCTTCCTGCTCCTGGCACTGGCTCTGGTGCAGAGCAAAGTTGTGTCCAAACCCAGGTGTTGACACGATCCAGCCAGGTGTACATATGCTCAGGGTGGTGCTGACACACCAACCCTGTGCCACTTTGGCCACCTCTGAACTTTGGAAACTCACGAGCATATGAGGAAGGCTGGTGGGGAGTCAGGGCAGCTCAACATGGGCCTGCAGATGCTCCTGTTTAGGAATGGCCTGGGTGTCATGGATGGCAGTTAATGGCAGGAGGCAGACAGATTCCTAGGCAGAAAGGGAAGGGCCGCTAGTGAAACCCCACCTTCAAGCCAGGGACAGCCTGAAGCCTGAGAGCTGGGCTGCCAGTTCTGAGTGGAGTCTGTGGCCTGAAGTGAGAACTTAGGGTGCTTTTTCCAGGCCCACCCCTGTCTGCTCATAGACCAATCAGCATGCACTTCCTCCCTTCAGAGCCCATAACATCCCGGGACTCAGCCAGACTCACCATCTGCGAGAAGGAGCTACCCACTTTGGGTCTTCTCAATTCTTTCAGATGAGTGTCCTGTGGAAAGAAGCTACCCACTGTGGGTCTCGTCACCATGGAGACCTGGCCACTTAACAGGATGACCTGCTTGTGGAAAGGAGTTAACCACTTTGGTTCTCCTAAGAGCTGTTCTGTCCCTCAGTGAAGCTCCTCTGTGCCTTGCTCACCCTCCAGTCGTCTGAGTACCTCATTCTTTGTGGATGTGGAACAAGAACTTGGGACAGGGTGAATGGTGGGACTGGAAGAGTGGTAACACCAACAGAGCTGAAACACACCACCCTGCTTGCCATATTGTGGCTGATAAGGAAAGAATAGCTGTAGCCCTTCAGAGAGATCAGACATAGGGGCTCCCCAAGCCAGGGCTATAACATCCTCTTTGGAGATTTGTGGTTCCTTGTGTCTCCAAGCTTCTAGGTGCCACTATGTTCCCCTCGTCCAGATGTGAGTGGCTGCAGTGAAAGCCACATGAAGTGCATCTGGTCCAGCTGCAGCCTTGCTCAGAGCTGGCACCTGAGCTAGTGCCTGGGGCTTCCTGCCCTGCCACAGCAACCAGTGTGCCTGGCTGTGCATAGTGGCTAGACCTGCACTTGCTCGCCCACACATCCCTCACTGCGCCATGCCTGACTCACCCTTGGCAGGTATAGGATCTAGGCCAATCGTGTGAGCCAAGCACAGCCTTTTAAGTTGAGTGGGCAAAACAAGCCCAGTGAGCACGAGCAATACTCAGGCAGAAGGCACAGCTGGCCACAGATATTTCTGGTTAGTGAAACAACACCCCAAGGATCCCATGACACTACCAGGTCCCTTCGTCAATTTGTGGAGATTACAATTTGAGATGAGATTTGGGCAGGGACACAGAGCCAAATTCCTATTATTATTTTATATTAAACTTTTGAAGCTTACTTTACTATTTAGGTGGGAATGCATTTAGTGAGACTGGGGAAATCATTTGATGATAATTAATAAAACTACTTTGGAATTGTATGCCTTCTCATTTTCAGAAAGTATTGGAAGTTTTTACTTGTACCATGGATAGCTGCATCTTGTTACATGGAAACAGAGTGGTTTTATTTTTGTTGGAAGCTTTAATACATATAAAATCTTTATGTGAAATTGGAGTAAGCAAACAGGTACATTGGGCTATCAGTTTATTGCTCACAATACCAAATCTGCTTCCCTTTGTCCTACTTTGTGAGAGAGAGCTAAACTCTTAATATTTTTCCTTTGCCACTTCGCACACGTAGACTTTGTCAGTAGAGGAGGCCAGCAGGACACTGAAGGTCAAAGTAACATATGCCCCTGGTATGCCTTATTTCTTTCTATGGTATGGTGCCAGTAAATATGCAAAGGGGAAGACCAGTGGTGCTCAGGTTTCAGTGGGACTACAGAATACCACTTCCTGTGAATCAGCTCCAGCACACTATTGCTTTCACGTGATCTTCTTGGTCACATAGTGTAGTTTCTACATACATACAAATCTGGACCACCTGAATCTTTTAGCAAGTTTATCAGCTACACAGTGGCCACTCTTGCAAACTAGCTCCAATCTGCACCCTGTGAGAAGGTTCTTTGCCATAGGTATGCCGTTGGTTCAGATGGCAGCCCCACTGTCTCTAATAATGTCGGCTTCTCAGCCTGGGAACAGTGTGCTGTTATATATTCCATTTCTTCAATGTTTTCTCTTGCTCACTCCTAAATATAAAAGCTACTTCCCATGTTTTCTTTCTTTGTTCCTTGGATGTCTCATTTCCCCCTTTTTTAGTTGCTAATCATCTTTTACTAGTTAGTAATGATTTATAATAAAAACTTTTTTTTGATCACTGATACGATTTCTGTCTCTTGACTGGACCCTAACTGATATACCAACATTGAAATAAGTTGTAGATTGCATGAAACATGTTGAACATTTCTGTTTCAACACAAATTAAGATGAGCATGGTTGAAGATTTAAAATAATAATTATTATATAACAATATTATATCATCATCATCATAGAGGGACATTAAATATCCTTCAGAGTCAAGTACTGACATAACATTTTATTTGCAGCTTTAAAAAAGGTAATATGCATGACACTTAGATGCTGAATGTTTACTCATGGCTAACTTCTTTCTTGGTCAAAATGATGGCACTGATTATTATTGTCTACCAAATAATTGTTTCACATAACTGTGATACAGATAATGAAACATGTTGAATTTACCTCACATTCTGTTTATAATTACTTGATTTTTTCCCCATTTTTGACTAGTAAATACTAAGTAAAATGAATAAAGAAAAAAAAAATTGACTCCAGGTTCAATACATAATTAACACTGTAAGCAAAGATGTTTGTCAGTAGGGTCACCCACCACCGAAATGACTCAATCAAATTTGTATATTTACTATGCCGTCTAGTTGAGATTGAAATTAGATCAGGGAGTAACATTTATGCACAAATACTTATTTTGCGATTTGACAAAAATTACCATCTTCTTCAGAAAACAAAATAGTAAACATTGGAAAGGAGGAGTTGTTGTTTTTTAGTTGTCATAGCATTGAGATTTTTCATATGAGCATAAAACTTCTTACACCAACATAATTCTGTTGAGTTATATTCATTAGTATACATTTTGCTCATGAGCAGTGATCATGTTTCTTTAGCCTTATTTATAAATTGCTTTGCCATGTATATATACATGGATTGGCAAAATTTGTAATTGGCCCCCTTAAAATATATTATGTTTCAAAAGGTTTAACATGGACTACATTAAAGTCTGATCAAGGTATGCTGAGGCAAATCTGTAGAATTGATTCCGTGTTGTATTTACATTTGTTTTCTATGGCTCTTTATTTTCCAGTCGATGTCAAAAAATTTCTAGGAGAATATATTCCATGTCGACTTGTTCTCGGTCTTTAGTAGAATCCAGAATGTTGTTTCAGGAGCCCTTGTGATTCATCTGCAGAAACACATCATTTAATCGAAGAGCCTCACTCCTTCTCCAATCATGGACATTTGCAAGTTTAAGAGGATGACCAAAGTTATGTACAATATCTTCAGTATGATCCTAGAAACTCACAATCACTAAGCTTGCTAGACTCAGAACCTAGAAATCTCTATGATCAAGTTAATAGAAGATGACGCATTCTAGATAAAAATCTGTAGAATTTTTATTTTTATATATTTTTATATATATTTTACTGCGTTTTAGGTTTTGGGGTACGTGTGAAGAACATGCAAGATTGTTGCATAGGTACATACATGGCAATGTGATTTGCTGCCTTCCTCCCCATCACCTATATCTGACATTTCTCCCCATGTTATCCCTCCCCAACTCCCTATTCCCCACTGTCCCTCCCCTAGTTCCCCCTCACAGACCCCAGTGTGTGATGCTCCCCCACTGTGTCCATATGTTCTCATTGTTCAACACCCGCCTATGAGTGAGAACATGCGGTGTTTGATTTTCCGTTCTTGTGTCAGTTTGCTGAGAATGATGGTTTCCAGGTTCATGAACCTGGAACTTTTAATAATATGACCATGCCTGCTAGTAACAAAAGTTTAAAACAATTGACAATAAAACTCATTGTGTTGTTTAAATAGAAGTCAGATTAAAGCACACATCAAAATTCAAGCTATATTCCCTTCTCACCTTATACTGTGATGAGAATTGTGCAAATATATGTCTAATTGTCCTTTGATATTGCAAAACACTAAATAATGCCACCTCCCCACAAATAAAGGTTTTATTGTTTATTTATTTATTTATTTTTGAGATGGAGTCTCATTCTGTCACCCAGGCTGGGCTGCAGTGTTGCCATCTGAGCTCACTGCAACCTCTGCCTCCTGGGTTCAAGCAATTCTCCTGCCTTGCCTACTGAGCAGCTGGAACTACAGGTGCATGACACCATGCCTCACTATTTTTTGTATTTTTAGTAAGGACAGAGTTTCATCATGTTGCACAGGATGGTCTTGATCTTCTGATTTCGTGATCCACCCACGTCAGCCTCCCAAAGTGCTAGGATTACAAGTGTGAGCCACCTCACCCAGCCCAAATAAAGCTTTTGAAAGAAAAGCTATAACATTCACATGGGAGGATTTTTTTTGAAAAATTCTATGCCAAATGTAAGTTTTTATTCTATGGTGTACTTTGTAGATGATCTATGCAGCACTAACAGTATAATTGTGCTATTTTTTTTTACCATATTTCCTCTTTTGTGTTGTAAATTAATTATAAAATGCTTATCAGTTATATCGTCATCCTGAAAGAATGAGAAAGAAAACTCTCAAGGGCATTTTCAATTATAATGATTTGATTAAACAAGAAGTGCTGTAAAGAAGGTAATGAATCAAGCCTAAAGAGCAAAATGGAGCAACTCTTCTGGGATTTATATCAAAGTATTTATAGATATGTTATGGTATGTTTTGTAATTTATGAAAGTAAAATGAAATAACACTTCAATTCACCTGTAAAAACATAAACAATAAAAGTGAAACATGCTTTTCCTTTCTTTCTTCTTCTTTTTTGCTTTTTTTTTTTTTTTGTTGAGACGGAGTTTCTCTCTGTTGCCAGGATGGAGTTCGGTGGCATAATCTTGGTTCTGAAATCTCTGCCTCACTGGTCAAGGAATTCTCCTACCTCAGCCTCCTGAGTAGCTGGTACTACAGGCACCCAGCACCATGCCACACTGTTTTTTTTGTTTTGTTTTGTTTCGTTTTTGTATTTTCGTAGTGATGGAGTTTCACCTTGTTGGCCAGGATGATCTCGATCTCGATCTCCTGATCTAATGATCCTGACCCGACTGCTTCAGACTCCCACAATGCTGGGATTACAGGTATAAGCCACCACTGATCCCATCCATATGTTTTTTCTTAATATAGATTCAAGTTCAACTGTTTTCAAACCTGATCACACATTTGTTAGTGAATACATTTCACTTCACAATAAAATTTCATCCAAATGCTTTTTTTAAAACTTAGTTTTACAGAGAAGTTGAATAGAATGTATAGTTTCCACATACCCTAACTCTCCTCACCATTTTTCTAATAATAACATCTTGCATTAATGTGGTGCATTTGTTATGATTGATAAGCCAGCATTATTGACTAAAGTCCATAGTTTACATTAGGGTCTATTCTTCGTGTAGACAAATGAAGAATGACAAGTATCCTCCATTAGAGTTTTATACAAAGTAGTTTGATCTAAACATGCATTGTGTTCCACCTGCTCATCTTTCTCTACCCTGGAACTCCTGACAACCAATGACTATTTTGCTCTCTTCATACATTTCCTTTTCCCTGAATGTCATTTAGTTGGAAACATGCAATATGTAGTCTTTTCAGACTGGCTTCTTTCACTAAGGAGTACGTTTTGTATTAATAGCTTATTACATTTTAATGAAGCTTATTACATTTTAATAGCTTATTACATTTTAATGAAGAATAATATTTTATTATATGGGCATACACAGTTTGCTTATCCATACATCTATCTTTGCTGTTCCTAAGTTTGGACAATTATGAGTAAAATTTCTATAAATATTTTTGTGCAGGTTTTGTATAGGCCTAAGTTTTCAGCCCCTTTGGGTAGAAACCAAAGAGAAAAATTGTAATCTTATATGGTCAGTGTATGCATAGTTTTGAAAAAATTGCCAGAATGTCTTCCAAAGTGGCTGTATCACTTTGCATTCCCATCAGTAATGAATGAGAGTTCCTGTTGCTCCACCCCTCTCCAGTGTTAGATTTTGTCAATGTTCTGGATTTTGGCCATTATCATGGGAGTATAGATATCTAATTGTTTTAATTTGCAATTACGGGCTGACATCTGATATGGAGTATCTCTTATGATTACTTGCTATTTCATGTCTTCTTTGGTTAGATGAAAATGATATTGTGTTTGTAATTTGAAATGCTAAGTGTTCACTGAAGATACATAAAGTAAATGACTTTGTATATTAACCTTGTATCCTACAATCTATGATAAAAGACTTAATTACTAGTTTCAGCAGAGTCTTTACTTTTATTTAATTTTTTAAACCTTTTCTACATATTCAATCCAATCATCTACAAATAAAGACAATGTCTTCCTTTCCTTTCCTATTTTATTTTATTTTCTCATTGTATTAAGTAGAATTTCCAGTACAATGTTGAGTAAGAGTGATGAGAACAGACATTCTTGTCTTGTTATTTATCTTAGCAGAGAAGTATCTAGTTTCTCATTATTATGTATTATGTTAGCTGTGGGTTTTTATAGACTTTCATTATCGAGTTGACTAAATTCTCCTCTACTCTTAGTTTGTTCAGAGTTTTTCTTGTGAATTTGTTGGATTTTTAAAAATTTTTTTCTTACATTTATTGATATAATATTTTTATAGAATTTGACCTGTTGATATATTATAGTAATTGATTCTGTAATATTAAACCAGCTTTACATATCTGAAATAAATCTTCCTTCACCACATTATCTAATACTGTTTATACATTATTGTATTTGGTTTATTAATATTTTGTTGAGGATTTTTACATCTATGTTCATTGCATGTGTTGATTTTCCTTTTTCTTGTCTTATAATGTCTGTATCTGGTTTTGGTATTCAAGTAATGATTATCTCACAGAATAAGTTAAAATGTATTATTCAACATTTTTTATGAAAGGACGATAGACAATTGTAATTTTGTCCATAAATATTTACTGGAATTCACCAGTGAACTCATCTGAGTCTTGTATTTTCTGTTTTAGAAGATCATTAATTAGTGGTTCAATTTTTAAATGGGTAAAGTATTATTTATATCATGTATATGTATATTATGTAGATTGCTGCAAAAGTAATGGTGTTTTGTTCTATGAATTTGTAATTGTAACTAGGCTCAAACACATCTTTATTAATTAAAATAGGAACCATTATAATCAACATTTTTTTTCAAGGACAAATAAGTTTGTTTATTTCTGTAGCTTAAAACTTCATGCTTTGGAATTCGAAGAACTCTTGGAAAGCATTTTTTTGCATCCTGCTGGTTATGGAAGCATTTTCCCTTCAAAAAGTTGCCTAGGGCCAAGGGCAGTGGCTCACACCTGTAATCCCAGCACTTTGGGAGGCTGAGGCGGGTGGATCACGTAAGGTCAAGAGTTCGAGACCAGCCTGGCCAATGTGGTGAAATGCCATCTCTACTAATAATACAAAAATTAGCCAGGCATGGTAGTGCACACCTGTAATCCCAGCTACTCGGGAGGCTGAGACAGGAGAATCACTTCAACCCAGGATGGGAAAGTTGCAGTGAGCCGATGGTGCCATTGCACTCCAGCCTGGGAAACAGAGTGAGACTCTATCTCAAAAAAAAAAAAAAAAAAAAAAAAAGACACTTGAAGAAGTGGTAGTTAGTTGGCAAGAGGTCAGGTGAATATGGTGGATGAGACAAAAGGATCAAACTGGCAGCCGACCGACAAACTGTGACCATGCCCTTTGGTGCAAGTTTGGCTTTGGGAAGTGTTGTGGAGCTTCTTCTAGGTCCAACCACCGGGCTGATCATTGCTGGTTCTTGTACAAAATCTACTTTTTGTTGCACATCACAATCTGATGGAGAAATGGTTTATTGTTTGTGGAATATGAGAATACACTTCAAATCTACAATTATTTTTATTTTCTCTCAGCTCATGAGAAACTCACTTATTGAGCTTTTCACCTTTCCAATTTGCTTCAAACGCTGAACAACCATAGAATGTTTGACTTCTCCTGTATTTAGTTGTAAGAGGATCAGCTTCAATGATTGCTCTCAATTGGCCATTGCCAACTTCTAATGGCCAGCCACTAAGCTCCTAAAGTTCAAGGCTCTCCTCTCCTTTGCAAAACTTCTTGAACCACCACTGAACTGTACGCTCGTTAAAAGTTCCTGAGCCAAATTTGTTGTTGATATTGCAAGTTGTCTCCACTGCCTTCCAACCCATTTTGAACTCAAATAAGAAAATCTCTCAAATTTGCTTTTTGTCTAACATCATTTCCATAGTCTAAAATAAATACAAAATAAACAACAAGTAATAAGTCATTAGCAAAAAAAAAAAAACAAACAAGAAATGTACATTAAAATTGTGTATAACATAACCACATTTATTTAAGATGTTTTTCAATACCAAATGACAGATTTCAACAATGCAAAAACCACAATTACTTTTGCACCAACCTGTTTCTCTTTCTGTGAATTTTCATAGATTGCATCTCAGAATTTGGTCCATTTTATCTACCTTATAAAATTTGTGGGGATCCAAATGATATTTTTCCTTTAGTGTTCATACTTTCAGTGCTTATTTTTCAAAAATACATAAGAATAGCTGGGTATGGTGGCTCACACCTGTAATGAGGATCAGGAGGATATCTTGAGCCCAGGAATTTGAGACCAGCCTGGGCAGCATAGTGAAACCTCATCTCTACAAAAATATTACACCAAAAAAAGAAAAAAGTAGCTGAGCATGATGGCACACTCTTGTAGTCTCAGCTACTCAAGAGGCTGAGGTGGGAGGATAGGTTGAGCTGGAGTTTAAGCCCATAGTGAGATATGATTGCACCACTGCATTCTACTGTGGGTGTCAGAGAAAGACTCTATTTCTAAAAATAAAAAAAATACAATAATTTATTTTCTAATTATTATCACACTGGTGTCTCATATATTCTGAACTCAAGTGGAAAGGAGTATTTTGAATAATTGAATATGCTCTTATAAAGATTCAAAGCCTAAATCTTTAAACTATGAAACTGTATCATTCCAGTTATGTTTAATTGAACAATGATTTTTAAAAATTCTGTACACATCTTTGTTTCTCAAAAAACTACGTGGTAAACACATATTGACTTTTGCTTTATTATGGTAGCATTATCACAATGAATTTGGAATGAAGTATTTAATCAGGAATAATCTCAGCTCTTCACTCAAACTTTTATAGTGTATTTGTGATTCTTCTGCCTTGCTATTGCAACTTAATCTGCTCTCCAGTGCTCTCTATTGTGATTGATAGCTCACCTCAGATTCTATACACAACTAGAGTTACAAACCAGCCTTCACTAATTTTATTGGTGGTAACAAAATTTTGTTTGATATTGAAGATGTAATTATGTCTTTCCAGAGAACAAATAACATCTAAGTTTGAACATATGGTCAGGTAGAATTTTACTCATAAGAAAATTTCACTGAATTTTAGAGTAGCCCACAAACCAGTGAAAACATTCATAATTCTAAATGGTCTATTACTTTCAGCTTGCAAAATATTTAAGTAAATATACAAACTGGAGGGTGTTTGAAGAAATAATATCTACCTTCTAATTTTTTTCAGTATCTTCATGAAGATAAATTATAAAATTGAAATTACTTAATTTTATTTATATTTCTTATCATAGAAGTAAGATAAATGAAAATCAACACATTCTTTTCTGAAATGTTTTGAAATACTCATCATCAGTAGAAGTACCAAATCAAACAGGCATAGCAAAGAATTATATGTTTGGATAGTTCCATTTGCTTATTTGAAATGAAAATAAAACATTTTTGTCCTTGAAACTTAATGCAAATTTTAATATAATTATGGAGGAAGCTATACTAATCTTGATCAACTTTTCTTTAATAATGAAATATAATTACAAGCCTTAATGGCTCATATATTATAAACCCAAATAACTGACCTTATTAATTAGAAATTCCTCTTAAAATATCTGAAATGGATTTTTGGTAAAATAACTGACAGTGGCAATAATGTTGTGAATGAGGAATTTAAACAAGATTTTGATTTTACAATCTTAGTTTATTACATTACAAACAATCTAATTTTGCTGTAACATTACTTAATAGTGCTATGCATCTGGCTTATATAACAATTGTATATTTACCAGAAGACTCTATTATCTGGCTATGGCAGATAAAAGAGTATTTATAGAATATTATAGCAAATATTTTAGCTTATTAATTTAACTTTAATATAAAGCATTGTGAAGAAAATCAACATGTAGAATAGTTATAGGTGATGTTGAGAGTGAAGATAGAGGGTCTGACATAAAATTTCTACCCATGCCACTTCTAGGTATTGGGCCTTGATCAATTCATGTACCAGAAACTCAAGCTACATTGAGCCTGCCTAAAAAATGAAGGGTCATCTGGAAAGAATGAGAGAACAAGCACCAAGCTGACAGATACGTGAGAAACGGTGCCATCTTGAAAGTGATCTTAATCATTCCAACCCCAACTATGCCATATGGATAAGAGATGAACCACTCAGACAAGTACTTCTCCAAAAATGAAACTCAAAATTGTGAGCAAACTAAAATTATTATTTTAAGCAACTTTGTTTTTAAGTACGTTAAAATGATAATTAGATCTACTTTCACCCCCATAAACACCCTGGATGTATGAAATGACTTCATTAGAAAGGCCTCTGTGCTCAGATCATGAATCAGAAATACTAAAAATTAAGTTTTAAATATCATGATTACAAAAATAATGAGAGTGTATATAACTATAATCTTAATTATACTAATTACCTGAATATTACCCAGCATCTTATTAATGGAAGAGTTTATTTCTCAAATTGACTGGCTATAGAGGTCAAGTTTTTGACCCTATGTATTTGGCTTTCTCTGAGATTAATTTCTTTCATTTAAATGTGTGCCTTTTGTAATGACAACTTATAAATCACCATGATTCTAAGTACAAGGAATTATTAGAAATTGAAATAACATTTCTACACTTGAAACTCAATGCAAATTATTATGTAATTATGGAGGAAGCTATACCAACTTCCATCAAGTTAAATAATTTTCTTTAGTGACGAAAGATAATTATAATCCTTGATACATTCATACATAATAAACTTATTATTAATAGAAGTACTTATTATTAATAGAAGTTCTTATTAAGGAACTCTGAAATAAATATTTGGTAAAATAATTGATAGTCACAATAATGTTGGGAAACACAAAATTAAGTAGACTTAAAATATTTTTTTGAGAGTGTGAGTTTACGACATTGTACGAAAACTACTCTTTTTGACTGTATATATTTGGTACATTGGAACTGTTTATGCCAAAAAGTCAAAGCAAAAGGTTATGTGTTCATGATAAAGCAATTTATCACTCCAAGTAAGTATGAGGAAACTATAATTTTTAAAAGTATTTCTAGAATGAAATGTAGGTTTGCATTTTATTAATTCTGCTTCAGTATATTCTGGTGACACCCCCCTTAAAATTTCCTTTACAACTAACAAAAATCATAATTTATGAATCCTTTCAAAATGTATAAATTGAATTTATTTATCAGGAAACAAGAAATAAACTCAAATTGAGAAATATACTACAAAAATACTATATACAATATAACATATTTGATAGTATATTTTTCAATTATATGAGTAAGTATGTTGTTAATTCTACTGTGGTTAAGAATATATCTAGTGCTCAGAGAATGCACACAAATGTTTAAGGATAAAGTGATATAATGTCCAAATTTACTCTAAGGAATATTTCAGAAAAATGAAGAAAATGCAGCAATATGTAAGCAATTCCTGAACCTGGATCAAAGGCATATGGGGACATTTATACTACTTTTGCAACTTTTCTATAGTTTAGGTGTTACATCGAAATAAAGAAATTTAAAAAATGACAATCATAATACATTTGTATTGTGTTGTTGCACCTACACAGGAAAGCCATGGCCATTAAAGAAAAAATGTATAAAATCAAATCTATTGAAAATCAGATTATACACTCTTTGGTTTATGGATTAAATGTAGTTTTAGCACTTGGTAGCTTTATATGAACTATAGAAATGGGCAGTTCTCACAGATGACTAAGTAGAGTTGGTCCTCTGTATTTGTGGGTTCTGCATTGTAGAGTCAATCAACTGAAGATAGAAAATATTTTTTAAAAAAATGCATCTGTATGCTGAGCATTTACAGATTGTTTATATTTCCCTAAACAATATAGCATAGGAATGATTTATATAACATTTATATTTTATCAGTTAATAGAAATAATCTAGAGATGATTTACAGCATACAGGAGAACATGCCTAGGTTATATGAATATATTATGTCATTTTATATTTCAGAGTTTAACATCCATGGACTTTGACATCCATAGGAGATATTGAAACTAATTCCTTTCTCTTTCTCTCTATCTCTCTTTCTTTCTTTTTCTTCTCTTTCTTTCTCTCTCCCTCCCTCCCTTCCTCCCTCTCTTTCTCTCTTTCTTTCTTTCTTTCTTTCTTTCTTTTCTTCTTTTTTCTCACAGTCCCTCTCAGTCACCCAGGCTAGAGTGCAGTGGAGTAATCTCTGCTCACTGCAACCTCAGCCTCCTGGGCTCAAGATATTCTCCTGCCTCAGCCTCTTGAGTAACTGGGATTGCAGGCACCTGCCACCATCCACCATGCACAGTTTCTTTCTTTGTTTTTTTTTTTTTTTTTTTTTTTTTTTGTAGAGACAGGGTTTCACCATGTCAGCCAGATTGGTCTTGGACTCATGTCAGGCAATCCACCCTCCTCGTCCTCTCAATTAAAGGTGTGAGCCGCCGTGCCTGGCCTGGAACTAATTTCTTATGGATACCAAATATATTCTTTTAGCTATCTAGATACAAATATTTTATTTAATTGAGGCATATTTTACCTGTATGCACAGCTTGATGAATTGTTTTACACATGTAAAACAAATATGCTGAGCAGTCATATTAAAATATAGACTATTTTCAGAATCATATAAAGTTTCTTCTTTCCCTCTTTTAGCTACTTTAATAGGATCCTCTACCACCATAAAGTAGTATTGCCTCAAAATAAGATTGCATTGCAGGGTTGTCACTATGCACAACTGGAGGTCAATAAATATTTGCTGAAGTAAAGCAGATATAGGCTGATAAAAAAGAAGCCACTAGCGGAAGTGCTGGGAAAATTTGCCAGCGTTTAGGACATTTGTTGTAATCACATTGTCATATTAGCCAAAGGAGTTATTTCTTGCCACACAATCTACTGCATCCTTCTATAGTAGCTGAGCATTTTGATTGTTCCCAGTTTTTTGGTTTTCTTTTTTTCCATTACAGATAAATCTTCTATGAGCATTCCTGTATGAGATTTTGATCAGCAAAAACACTCATTTGTGTTCCATAGATAACCAAAGAGTGGAACTACTGAGTTATTAGATATCCATATATTTAGTTTTAATAGAAAATGCCCAAAATATTTTGAAGTATTAGTAATAAACATACCTTGTCCATCATTAATAATGGAAGTTCCAGTTGCTCCACATTTTCACTAACACTTGTATTCCCTATTGTTTTAATTTCAGTTGTGTTGCTGTGAGTGTAGTCATATGTTATTATAATGCAAATTTGTATTTCCATAATAATGAAAAGTATTGACCACCATTTTATTTCATCACTGTGAAATACACTTGTGAAGTGCTTGATAAGTCTTTTGTCCACATTTTAATATTTTGTTGTTTTTTTCTAGCAATTGATGATGTATTTTGGATACAAGTTAACAAATATATTTGGATACAAGTTCATATATATATGTACGTACATATATATGTGTGTATATATATATATACATATATATGTACGTACATATATATCCACATATATATACACACACACATATATATATACACATATATATGTACGTACATATATATACACACATATATATGTGTATATATATGTATGTACATACATATATATATACATAAATATGTGTGTGTGTGTATATATATATATATATATATATATGCATTGTAGATATAATATTGCCACCTGACTTGTCTTTTAATTCTTTATAGGTGTCTTTTGATAAACAGAAGTTTTCATTTTGATAAATCCTTGTTTGCTACATTTTTTATTTATTCTTAGTGCTTTGGTGTCTTTTTAAAGAAATGGTTGCTTATCCTAAATTCATAAGCATCATGTCACTTTTTGTTAATTTTATAAGTTTTCTTGCTTTTATTTTCATAATTAGTTCTATAATTTATCTTTTTGGTATGGTGTATAATGCAAAATATGGGACAAGACTATTTTCATAGCTATTCAATTAACAATACTATTTCCTAAACAGAAAATACAGTAGCCTAGCATTCTTTCAAATGATCAGATCTGTCATTGATTCCTTTCGTAAATACTACTCACAGTTAGAAAAACCATATTAAGGATACACAATCCTTCAGGGATGTTGCAGTGGAATTCTGCTTTTTCCATGTCAGTTTCTCCCTTAAAATTTGATGATTGAGTATCAGACTCTCCTCCTTCAGGTTAAATCTCATATCTTACTTTTTTATTTCATTCAATAAATCTGCATATTCAACGATTATATTGGATTATATTATTATTATATTGGATTATTAATAACTATTCTAAGGTAATTTATTTTAAGATAATTTATTTTCAAATAAATTATTACTAAAATTGATGAGTAGCAATAGGTGTTTCATACTCAAAAAGTAATCTTAGCTCTCACTATTGCAAGACTCTAAGAATCCTGATTTGAGACATTGATTAAGCCAGCAACACATTTTTCTTCAAATAGAAGGATAGTTGCTCTCATAAGCAACATATACGTTCAGACCAGAATTCCTTAAAACACGATTATAATGATTGAATGCATATCAGGAATTGTGAACATCACTTTTATATCAATTCTTAAATTTAGTTTAATCAATTATCTTCATAGATCTTCAAATACATTACTAAAGCCTTCAGGAATAGAGGTTGATATTTTCTATCTGGCAATTGCAGAGAAAATAGGCAAAGTAATTTATATTTTCTTTTAAGTTTGAGGAAGAAGGATATTGGAGAAAATTGATCATATTGGATGACATGGTATTATTCATATTTAAAAACATTCTACTTGAAAATATTGAGAAATATAATTTAAAATATGTTTTAGTATAGGCTATGGTTAAATATTCTAATTAATACAAATTTAGTATATAATGTAAAGCATAATATTGTGTAAAGTATAGACAACCTAAATTAAAATCATCTGAGGAAGTTTTCAAAACTGTAAACAAAGAACTAAACCAGAAAAGGTGAGACATGCCTGGGAGTCTGCATCTGTATTAAACATCTGGATAAATCTGATTCATATTGATGTTTGGCAAGCCCGAGATAATATATCAAAATAAATATCATAGTTAAAACATAGTGCAAAACCAGCTTAATAATTGTTAAGTGACAGGATATTCATAGCAGATATGCCACATATGTTTGTAAGAGAATGTAATTGAATAAACAAATATTCTTACTTTAATGTCTAGTTACACAGTACATAAATCTTTATTAAGATATAACACTGAATTTTTAATTTTAAGTGATAGGGTAATTTAATAGGGTATTATTTTTAAAAGAATTTTCTTCAGTTTATCTAGTTAAGAATGATGACAGCAATTGATAATACTTTAAAAAAAGAAACAGTTTGTACGGACTAATTTGAATATTCTAATCAGTATATCAAAGGCAACCTGTATCTTACTGTTTCTTGCAGCGCTATTCACAATAATGGAGATATCGAATCAACCTAAGTGTTCATCAATGAATGAATGGATGAATAAAATGTGATAAATATGTTCACAATGAAATGCTATTCAGCTAGAAAGAAAAAAATGAACTGCCATTTGCAGCAACATCAATGAAACATTATATTTTAAGTTAAATATGGCAGGCACAGAAAGACAAGTATCACGTGTTCTCACTCATATGTGAAGGCTAAAGTTTATCTCATCAAGGTAGGGAGTATAATGATAATGAAAAAAAGCTGGAAGAGGTAGGTTGGGTGGATAAATAGAAATTGGATGAAGGATACAAACATATAGTTAGATGGAAGGGATAAGTTCTAGTGTCCCATAGCACCATAGGGTGATTACAGTTATATGCATATTTCAAATTAGCTAGAAGAGACTTGAAATATTGAAAAAGTAAAAATTAAAAATATAAAAGGAGTGACCTATAGATCAATATTTATGTCTTTGGAGTCTCAGAAGGGGAGGAAAAAAAATGGCTGCAGAGAAACATAAAGAAATAATGGTTGAAACACTCCAAATTTCATGAAAGACATAAATTCATAGCTCCAACAACTTCAATAGACTCCAAATAAATAAATCAAAGAAAACTATATCCAAACTTGTTGTAATAAAATTACTAAAGACCAAAAAGAAAGGAAATGTCTGATAGCATGTAATAAATAAGAACATATTACATAGAGATAATTATTTAAATAAATGTGAATTTCTCATCTGAAGCAATAGAGATCAGAAGAGAATATCGAATTATATCTGAAGTTGTAAAAACATCTGCCAATCCCAAATCCTTTGTTCAGAAAAAAAATTCTTTAACAATACAGTTTTAAACACTAATTATTTTATGAAGTACAACTAAGAACATTTTTTATCATAAAACTTGCTTTTAAAAAGAAGTGAAAGCAAGCTTGTAATGTAAAAAGAAATAATAGTAGAGGGAAATAAAATATGAGTAATGAAGAAAGAGTAACTAAAATGATATCCTTTTAAAACATATTTGCATATATACATTTTTAAAATATAAATACTATATAAGTATCATTGTATAATTGAAGAACTACTTAAAAATAATTTATGTTGACTTGACTACTAGATCTGGGACAGTAAAGAAGAAATCAGAATTATTGATTTCTTTTTCAGGAAAAATATAACCTATCCAAGTAATATTATTTCTCTTCATTATAGGAGAGTAGTCCTTTAGTTGAAGAAGAAAACATAGGCAACATACTCACCTAATAAAACATTATTATAACTGAGAATATGGAACATTATATTTGTAGGAGGAAAATGTGAATATATATTTTCATACCTGCTTATTTGTTCTTAACTGATTTTTTGGATGCTTATATGACCAAAAAGCCAAACATGGAGTAGAAAAATCGTTACTCATGTAAGTGTACAGATTATTATCTAATTTAAGAAAAATGTGTTGCTCTAACAAGAATCTATTTTAAACATTTGAATCTCAACAAAGGGAAAACATTCTACAGTTGTAAAATGTATAATAGGAGATTAGAACCAGAAATATACAGGAAATTCTGATTCAAAATAGGGATAGAGTGAGACCTCCATCACATCAGGGTCACAACCTGAGACCTTGATCACATTGGAGTCACCAGCTGAGATGCTGATCACCACCTGCGGAGGTCTGTCCTGCAGACCCTGACTCAACGACGGATGAATGAATGCACTCTCACACCCACTACAGAGATTTTGAGTGGGCTAATAATGGTCATCAACTGCTTACAGAGGGCAATTGCAGCTAACCGACAATGACTCCCTATACCTCCTTACATTTATTCAGTGTAGATTAAATAACAGAGATTCTAAGTCAACATTCTTGTGAATAAGTAACATGGTTAAACAAGGAGTTTTACAAATGATAAAAGCTTTAGGTTCCAGGGTCCAGAGTAAACACCATTAACAGGTAATTCCTCTTTGACCTCCCCCTGAGAGGACCATCCAACACAAAGTTTACATGAGTAAACAGTTAGAGTAAAGACAAAGGGATGTAGGGTAAACAGACTTAACTGGGGAAGCTTTTATTATCCCTACTCTTTTACCCTATGACTTAAAATTCTAATGTAATAAATGGGCTGCATTCAGCCTATTCCATTAAAACCTTTTAGCCTTCCAAAAGGTTTAAGACTATAATATTCTAACTTTCCCTATTATTTACCTAATATTTGCCAGTCATCCTGAGTAAATTCCAACAACAGAGGGCAAACCAAGATGATGAAATAGAAGAAGCCTATACCATTCATCACTCCCACTGGACACCGAATTTTAACAACTATCTGTACACAGAAAAGCACTGCCACAGGAACCAAAAATCAGGTGGGCAATCTATCTCAATGCCTATGGAAATAGGCATTGAGATGGGCTGGAAAGAATTTCTCGGTATCCAATGACACCCCTCCCCTATTCCCCGGGAGCTGCCTGGTGGCATAAAGAGAGAATCTGTGCACTTTGAAGAGGGAGAGTAAGGTGACTGGTGGACTTTACACTGAGCTCAGTGCTGCCCTATCAGAGCAGAGAATACAACTGTGCTTGGCTCAGCCAGTGCTTGCACACAGAGGGCGCATTTGGCCCAGCCCTAGCAAGAGGGAAATCATCCATCACAGTGGTTGGAACTTGAATTTTTCCCCAAGCCTCACCACTGTGGACTGAGGTGCTCTGGGGTTCTAGGTAAATTGAAAGGCATTCTAGGACACAAGGACTGCAATTTCTAGGCAACTTGTAGTGTAGACTGGGCTTAGAGCCAGTGAATGAGGGTGACATGTGACCTAGGGAGACACCAGCTGGCACAGCTAAGGAAGTGCTTGTGCCATTCTTCCAGCAACCATAGGCAGTGCAGCTCACAGCAACAAATGTGATTCCTTCCTTCTGCTTAGGGAAGGGAGTGCAAAGAATAAAGATAACATTATTATTTTATAGCTTGGATACCAGCTCTGCCACAGTAGGAGAGGGCACCTGGCAGAGTCATGAGGCCCTCCATTCCAGGATGTAGCTCCCTGACAACATTTTTAGACACACCCTGAGGTAAAAGGGAATCTACTACTTTGAAGGAAAGGACTTAGTCCTGGCAGGATTCTTCACCTGCTGACTAAATAGCTCTTGGACCCTGAATAACCAACCGTAATACCCAGTGAGTATGCTGTGGGTCTTGGGCACTGGGATGTTCTGGCTTCAGGGGTGACCTAGCACATTCAGAACTATGGTGGCTACAGTTAAATATTTCTTTTTCTCTTGTGAAAGCAGAGGAAAAAGTAAAGAAGACTTTATCTTGTTCCATAGGTACCAGCTCAGCCACTGTGGGTTAGAGCAACAAGCAGGCTCTTGGCATCCCCAAGTGTAGTCCGAGGCTCTTGGACAGCATTTCTGGATCTGCCCTGGGCTACAGGGGAGCCCACTATTCTGAAGTGAAAGTGCCAAGCCAGGCGATATTCACGATAAGATCACTGAAGAGCCCTTGGTCTTTAAGTGAACATTGGTGGTGGCCTGGCAGAAGCCCCCATGGACCAGTGGCAGTGGCGGCCACAGGCAGAGGCTCCTCTGCCTATGGCAAGTGGGAAGGGGAGAGCAGGAAGGACTTTGTATTGTGATTTGAGTGCCAGCTTACCCATAGTAGAATATAACATCAGGTACATTGCTAGGGTTTTTTACTCCACTTCCTCACTCCCAAACCATATCTCTGGAAATGCCTTGGGCCTGGAAGAATTTGCTACCCTGAAGGGAAGAGCCTTAAAGAAGGCCCAGTGTTATCCTGGCTTCAAGTCTAACCCAGGACTGTCCCAGTGGTGGTGACTACAGGGGTGCTTTGCATCACCACCACCACTGCCCCCACCCTCCCAGCTCCAGGTGATTCAGTACAGAGAGACAGACTCCATTTGTTTAAAAGAAAGTAAGAAAAAAGAACAAGATATCTTTTTCTTTTAATCCAGAGAATTCTTATTCAAAATCACCAGTATGGTACCTTTAGAAGTCTCCCAAAACCACAGCATTATTGCCCTTGGGACTCAAGTCCCTTTGAATACCTAGAAAGTCTTTCCAAGAAGGACAGGCATAAACAAACCCAGACTGTAAACATCAACACCAATCCAGGAAAATATGACCCCATGAAATAAAATAATAAATAAGGCACCAGGGACCACTCTTGGAGAAATACAGACATGTTATCTTTCAAATTGAGAATTCAAAACAGGTCTTTTGAAGAAACTCAAGATAACACCAAGAAGGAATTTAGAATCCTATAAAATATATTTAACAAAGAAATTAATATAATTAAAAAGAATCAAGCAGAAATTCTAGAATTGAAAATGTGACTACTATACTGAAGAACACAGAAGAGTCTCTCAATAGCGGAAGCGGTTAAGCAGAAGAAAGAATTACTGAACTTGAAGATAAGCAATTTGAAAATACAGAATGACAGGAGACAAAAAAAAAAAAAAAAAGAAAGAAAGAAAAAGGAACAAACCAACAAGACCAAGAAATTAGCCTCAGAATGTAAGATCTAAGAGTTATTGACCTTAAAGAGGAGGTAAAGAAAAAGGAAGGTGTAGTCAGATTTTTAAGGGGATAATAACAGAGAAATTCGCCAATCTAGTAAAAGATATCAACATCCAAATGCAACAAGGTTATAAAACACCAAGTAGATTTAACCCAAAGAAGACTACCTCAAGACATTTAATAATGAAATACCTAAAGGTAAAGAATAAAGAAAGAATCCTCAGAACAGCAAGAGAAAAGAAACAAATAACATGTGGGAACTCTGCTACATTTGGCAGCAGACTTTTCAGTGGAAACATTACAGGCCAGGGGAGTGGTATGACATATTTAAAGTGCTAAAGAAAATAGTCTTTTACTCTAGAATAGTATATGCAGAGAAAATAGCCTTTAAGGATAAAGAAGAAATAAAGAACTTCACAGACAAACCAAAGATGAGGGATTTCATCAACACCAAACCTGTCCTGCAAGAAACGCTAAAGGGAGTTCTTCAATATAAAAGAAAAGGATGTTAGTGAGCAAAATATATATATCTGAAGTTACAAAACTCAATCGTAAGAGTAGGCACACAGAAAAACACAGAAGAATAGTATATCAGTGTAATTACGTAAACGTCTCTTGACTTAAGTAAAAACCCTACATAATGAAACAATAAAAAATAACTAAAACAACTTTTCAAGACATAGACAATGCCATAAGACATAAGAAACCAAACGGTTAAAAGGGGAGATGAAGTTAAAGTGTAAAGTTTTTATTTTTTTTTTCTGCACGTTTGTGTTTGTTTAAACAATCAATGGTAAGTTGTCATCAGTTAAAAATAGTGAGTTATAAGACAGCATTTGCAAGCCCCATGGTAATTTCAAATAAAAAAAAACTATGAATACACTATAAATCAAAGACAAACAAAAAAATTAAAGCATAACATTGGAGAAAATCACCTTCACTAAAAGGAAGACAGAGTGGAATGAAAGAAGGAAGAGAAGATCACAATACAACCAGAAAATAACAAAATGACAGGAGTAAGTCTCTACTTATCGATAATAACATTGAATGCATATGGACCACAGTTTCCAATTAGAAGACGTAGAGTGCCTTAATGGATGAAAAAGTAAGACTCCATGGTCTGTTGCCTATAATACATATACTTCATCTATAAAGATACATATAGACTGAAAATAAATTAATGAAAAAAGACATTCATGCTAATGGAAACCAAAAAAAAAAAAAAAAAACCCACAGAAAAACAGGAGTAGCTATACTTATACAGGACAAAATAGATTTCAAGACAAAAACCGTAAGGAGAAAAAAGGAAGGTCATTACATAATATAAAGGAGTTAATTCGGCAATAATAATTTAATTGTAGGTGGCTCATGCCTGTAATCCCAGCACTTTGGGAGGACAAGGCAGGCCGATAATGAGGTCAGGAATTCGAGACCAATCTGGCCAATGTGGTGAAACTCTGTCTCTACTAATAATACAAAAATTAGCCAAACATGGTGATACACACCTGTAGTCCCAGCTACTAGGGAGACTGAGGCAGGAAAATCACTTGAACCCGGGAGGTGGAGATTGCAGTGAGCTGAGATCACAACACTGTATTCCAGTGGGCCTGGGTGATAGAGCAATATTTTGAAACAAAAAAAAAAAAAAAAAAAAAAAAACTAAACACACTTGAATTATTTGTAACACAAAGGATAAATGTTCAAGGGGATAGATACTCAACATTCCATGACGTATGCCTCTACCAACACATCTCATGTACCCCACAAATATATACACCTACTTTGTACCCATAAAAATTAAAAATAAAAGCAATTGAATAGGAACAAATACGAAAAAAACATATCTCATGTACTCCATAAATATATTAACCTACTATATACACCAATATGTAACCACAAAAAATTAAAAAAGAATCAAATAAGACAAATATGAAACAACCTGAGGCTTTTAGTATTGTCTGGCTCATATTGTGCCAATTGGTTTCATTTTTTCACCTTTCTCAAGAAAAAATAAAGTAAAATAATATGTAGGAGAGGACTTCATAAACTCAATTGCTCTAAGTCAAAAAAGTATTGTTATTACCATGCTTTTAAATTCAATTCTCTTTATTCTTTTGTGCTTCAGTTTTTAAGTGGAAACTGCAGATGGGAAATAAAATTATTATATTGCTATACTGCAAAAGCATTTGCATTACAGTAACTAAGTTGCAAAATAGTCACTGAAACACTAGTTTACTGTTTCCTTATGTGAAATAAAAATGCAAACTATATATAGCATTAGTGAATTCAGAATAAATAAATGCCTCTTTCTATGCAGTTCTATGTCTTTTTACTTTTTAAAAATAAAATGTTATTTTTAGTTACAAACCAGGAAGTATATTTGACTTGATTAGTAGGCAATTTAAATATTTCTTGCTTCAAATTCTAACTGGAATATTTAGAATGAGGTTTGATAATAAATGTGGATTTGTTATCATATTAACATATGATGCCTATAAGTAAGTAAGAGATATTTAGCAAAAGTCTCATCATTTAAACAGCCTGACTGCTCATAGTCCTGTTTAATTAAACCAATTAAATATGATAAATAAATAACCATTTAGTTGATTTTTAAGTAAATAAATTTATCAAAACTATTCGAAACTAAAATTAAATGCTATTAACGACTACTTACTCTACATAAATAAGATTCTTGACATAATTTATATAGCCATTATTAATATGTTTGTTCAAATGTTTGGGATGACATTTGGGCTGATTTTGATCTTTATAAGTGCCAGCTGATATTACTACATGTCTTTTCAGAACAATTATAAAGGTCGTCAGTGGTGCTAAACCACCAAAATGTTTCTAGCGCATTAGGACAGTGGTGTCATTCAAAAAGATATTAAAGGTAGGAGGAGTGGCAGGTTTGAAGGAAATATTTTGGAATAGTGCATCTGGAGTGTTGTGGAACCTACAGACGAAGATAAAAAAATAGTTGCAATTTTGGGTTGAGAATTCAGTAAAGATATCAGTGAAAATCAAGGATGTGGAAATGTAAGTATTGAGCTCAAACTTCGGAAGTATACAGACAGAAAATAACCTGTATTTATTTATCACTGAGAGTTTTAGTTTTGACAATCCAATTTTGGGATTTTGAAGAAACTTTTATTTTACAAGTACAATCAGCATCATTAAGTCAATAAAGAATGTTGAGGCACCATGAAAATAACAAGAGTGGAATGTTCTTACAGTATCTAGTCCTAAAAAATTAAGGGTTATAGATGGTCAGATAGAATTAGGGCCATGAAATAGATGTACTAGAATAGCACTGTAGTGAGCAGAGGGAGGGACCACTGACAGAAAACCTGGGTGATTGCAGACAGTGGGAGTCAATCCCAGGAAGCAGAAGGCAGGGTAGTGAAGGACATGAAGGTGTTTAGAGTGAGGGACAAACTAACATTCATGGTTCAGAATGTACTCCTGTGGAATATTAACATTTTTTAAATGATAAAGAATTAAAGAATGTCAATAAGCAATGGAGAAAAAACTCCCTATTCAATAACTGCTACTGGTATAACTGGCTAGCCATATGCAGATCAAAATTGGACCTTTACCTATCATTCATCTTAAGTTAAATTTTGCATATTAACTTAATTTTTGTATATTAACTAATTTGTGTATATTAACCTATCATCCATCTTAAGTTTATATACAAAAAATTAACTTAAGATGGATACAAAATCTAAATGCAATACTTCAAACAATAAAATCTGAACCCTAGGAAATACTCTTCTGGACATCAGCGTTGGCAAAGAATCTAAGAGTCTAAGGCTAGATTTTTTTTTTTTCAACAAAAACAAAAATTGACTAGTGGTACCCAGTTAAACTAAGATTTTCTGCACAGTAAAACAAACTATCGACAGAGTAAATAGACAACCTACACAATGAGAGAAGATATTCACAACCTATGCATCCAAAAAAGATCTATTATCCAGAATATATAAGGAACTTAAACAAATGGCCAAGCAGAAAACAACCCCATTAAAATTGCCAAAGGACAGGAACATACACTTATCAAAAGAAGGCATACATATGGCCAAAAAACATACTAAACAGTGCTCTTCATCCCTATTCATCAGAGAAATGCAAATCAAAATCAAAATGAGATACTATCTCACACCAGTCAGAATGACTGTTATTAAAAAGTCAAAAATAAGAGATGTAGTAGGGCTGCAGAGAAAAGAGAATAATTATATACTGTTGGTGGGAATGTAAATGAGTACAGCCACTTTGGAAAGCAGTTTGGAGATTTCTCAAAGAAATAAAAACATAACTGCCATTTGACTCAAGAATTCCATTACTGAATTTATACCCAAAGGAAAATAAATATTCTACAAAGAAGGACACACTCATATGTTCATTGCAGTGCTATTCACAATAGCAAAAACATGGCATCAATCTAGGTGCCCATGAACAGTGGATTGGATAAGGAACTTGTGGTACATATACTCCATGGCGTGCTATCCAGTCACATACAGAAAAATGACATCATGTCTTTTGCTGCAACATGGATGAAGCTGGAGTCCATTAGCCTAAGTGAAATAATAGAGAAATAGAAAACCAAATACCTCATGTTTCTGCTTGTACACGGAAGTTAAACACTTGGTACACATGGCAGTAAAGATGGGAATAATTGACACTGAGAACTTCAGGAGGGGGAAGGAAAGGAGCAGGCAAGTATTTAAAAACTACTTATTGTGTTCTATGCTCACTCAGTCATATTTCAAACTTCAACATCATGCAATATACCTTCGAAACACAGCTGTACACATACACCCTGGATTTAAAATAAAAATTGGAAAAAAAAAAAAAGAAGCCACTTACTATGGAGGTGGAAGCAAAACTAAAACATAATCTTTATTTGATAATGAATTAAAAAATACTTGTAAGAAGAAAGGAGTGAGAAATAATATCAAATACTGAAGCTTGATCAAGAACAATAAAAATTAGATGTTGTCCACAGGATTGAAAACTATGTAAACAGTATATACTTAATTAAGAGTATTCATGGAGTAGTAAGGTTGGAACAGCTATGGTGTGAGGAGTGAATACAGGACTAGGAAATAGAAAGAGTGGGTTTAGTCTTGTTTTTTATAGGTCTTAAGTGGGAAGATATGTATAATGAGAAAGCAGTATATGAAAATAGAGAGGAGGAACTATGTTTATGATATGAGACATCTGAATGCATTTATTCATTGATAAGAAAGGACCAGTGTAGCAGTAGAATATGGAATCTAAACTTGAGGGTGATTATAAGATGGGAGAGAATTATAAATGAGTGTTCCAAATACACTGAATCTTTGTTGTAAAGAGACCTAGCTTTGTAAATTCAGTTAAGTGCTAATTTAATTCAGTTAGTCTTTCATTTTGTGCTTTTCTTTACTTTATATTTATTTATTTTTAGAACAGAACTTCACAGAATACTGTACAAAAGTCAAGTTGTAAGTTCACGATGTTAACAATCTTGTAAGAATAAAAGATATAATGTTTCTGAATTTCATAGTGAAGAGTTTATGTTTTATTTTTTAAATAATGAAAATGCATTAAAATTTTTAAACACAGAAATGAATATTTTTTTAGGCAAACCGAAGAGAATTAAAAAAGGTAAGTGGAAAACATTCATTCCTGGTACCTCACACAAACTGACTGAAAAAAGTACAAATACATGAACACCAACAGAAAAATGTGGATAAGTCAAATGTAAGCTAGATGTCTCAAATTTAGGGTTTCCTTTCTGGATACAGGGTATCTTGAAAAATTTCCAGCTACTCTGTAGAACTCAGTGAAGGAATACTGTGCTCTGGAAGTCAGCACATGTCCATCTATCTATAATCCTAGAACCACAGGTTTGAACTGGAGTTTTTGTATTGTTCTCCCCTTCCCTTTACCCCAAAGTATGTTGTAACGTGATTGGGATTTTAGAAGAGCACCAGTCTGACAGATGAGATGGTGAAGCTCCCTTTGGACTCTAGCCTGACTGTGTTATGTCTTCAAGAGTTAGCTTTCCAGGGAAAAGATATAAGTCCCATAACTGACTTTCTATCTTAGATATCAAAAGCAATGGGATGCCATTAGTAAAAAGATAGGAAGATGTGTGGCTGATATGAGAGAAATTGTGGTGTGTGTTCTCACTATAGCTTAAGTAATCTATTAGTGTTTGTGTATAAAATATGCCAGGATTTGATTTTATAGAATGGTTAGAGAATAGAGTCCATTTAATTCCTTTAGGTCATCTTAAGCCACTCACTTGTCTTATCACATGAGGTGACTAAATCCAATTTGTGTTTTAGAAATGAAGAAAAAAAGCAAAATTAAATGAATGGGGATGAAAAAAATACTTGAAGCAATGTAGTAAATACCAAGGGTATGAACTAGGCAAGAAGAATGAAAAGTTAGAATAAGTATAAGACACATTTCTTGGCTAAAATCCACAAGATTTGGAAACAATTTTGATATCCAAATAAATAGAAAGCTAATCATAAGTGGTGGATAGCCATAAAAATTTTAGTTCAGAAATTATGCAAAACAGGAAACAGTGAAAACTTCATGTTTATGAGAGAAAATACAATTTTCTAGTTTTTAAAAACATACGTTATACTTATTGGATACACAACATGTCCATTGGCATTGCAAAGCAAGCAAAGAAAGCTCAGGTCTAGAAGGCAACAGAGGTGAGACCATGTCAATAATGGGGACTAGGAAATCATTATTATATTCAGCTGTATTTGTATAATATAGCAACATATTTGAAATTTACTGGACCTACTGTAAAACACCATGAAAAACAAATGTAATACCTGACATTCAGGCACTGGTCTGGCAATATCAGCTGAATCAGTCTTTCTTTCTTTCTTTCTTTCTTTCTTTCTTTCTTTCTTTCTTTCTTTCTTTCTTTCTTTCTTTCTCTCTCTCTCTGTTTCTTTCTCTTCTCTCTCTCTCTCTCTCTCTCTCTCTCTCCTCTCTCTCTCTCCCTTTCTTTTCAGGGTCTCCCCTGTCACCCAGACTGGAGTGCAGTTGTATGATTATGGCATGCTTCAGCCTCAGCTTTCTGGGCTCAGGTGATTTCTCTACCTCTGCCTCTGCCACTGAGTAACTTAAACCACCATGTCTGACTAATATTTTTTTGTTTATTTGTTTGTTTTTGTGGACATGGAGTTTCACCATGTTGCCCAGGCTGGGGGCGTTTCCATTCTTCTAGAACATAAACTGTTTTACAGAACATTCATCAGATAAGATCCCTTCGTGACCATGATGAAAAAGACAAAAACAAGACAATTTTATAGTTATATCTGAACACAGACCAGACACAATTATATCTAAGCCACAAAAATGGCCAAATTCCACTTATCCTAACCAATCTGACTCATTTCTCCTTCTTTACCAGTTATAGCTTTAGCTTAGGTCTAGACTTTATTCCTTTTAGATAAGGTTTGTTAAGGTTAATCATAGAATAATCCCTGCTTCCAGAGCAAAGTCCAATTTCCTTAAACCTTTCCCCAGATCTCCTAACCCAAACCCAAATCTTATAATAATTCCTTTCTAGCAACCTATAACTGAGATGTCTTACAGTTCATTATGGTGTCCATTCTCCTTTCAAGCAACATGTATTCAATTCAGTTTGTTCAATTGGTGTTCCTGTGGTCTTTTTGGCTGAAGGGAATTGGGAAAACTGTAATATCTTCCATGTCCCTCTATCCTCCATCCCTCCCACCATCCCACACACAGTAAAGAAAAGCAAAAATATAATACTCTGGAAGAACAAAGACATGAAGAAAAGTTCAAACAAAATGTTGGTTTCATAACCAGAAAATGATAATTACAAGTTGAGATATTTTTAAAAAGTTATTCTAGTAATTCTTACCTAAATTTTTCTTTCTTATGGTTAAGGCTTCAAATATTTATCAAACTCATAATATGTAAATTGTTTAATCCTCATGTATGCTGGATCACTAATAAAACATATGTTCAGGGTATTTTGTTTCTGGGACTGTAATTACCTGCATTATTACAATCAAGTTATAGTTACAAATTATCATAAGCTCTTTCAATTTTCACTCAATGGCCTAAAGACCTTTGCAATCAGTAAAATCCTCTTAGAAAGTCTGATTGGGTTATTTCATCAGATTATAGTGGAAATATGATCCTCTCTTCTTTCTGTAGTTCTCAGCTTATTCTGCTGTGACTCCTAGTTTGTCTTTCTTTGCAGTTTCCAACATGTGGCAGCTTAACATTTACATGTGAGAATGATGACGTTCAGCAGCTCTTGCTCTTTCATGTCTGGCTGGTTAGGGGGAGTGTTATGTGGATTGATTTGCACTGGTACTCAGCTAGTCCCTTGTTTCCCATTTGCCCACTGACAGGTTTTATGAAGGACATCAAGCGCACAGTTGCCACTTCCTTTATGAGTTCATTTGTAACGTACCATGTGCCTTTCCCAGTTTCAGCTTGTTTACTGCAGTTTCTTTCTCTGCCAGCAAAGGCGAACGTTATTTTATGGCTGTGCAGATGATTGCCTCACGCTTAGTACTGTCTATAAGGTCCCTTGGTACCTCATATAGCTTCTTGAAATATACTTTCCAGTGGTTTTAGATGTCTTCCTGTGCTGTTAGCACTTTGCCATCTGCTGTCCTGATGCCACTGCAGTCTTTCGGCGAAATTCAATGTTTACAGATCCCTTCATAGTATTTATATCTACCCCTGGTTTCTAATATTTTTTACTACCTTGATTGTCATCTTTTAATCTCTCACACTTGGCTTTTAATTTTTCCCAAGCATTTTCTACCCTGTTATATATAATTAATCATTTTGTTAAATGCATCATGCTAACATACAGTCAATTCTCTAATAGATGATGTTCAAATATATCACAAATATTAATTAAAATAAAAGTGATTATAAATTAAATCTACTGATGTTAAGAGTTCATCTGTAAAAATTTTATAGTTCATCTCATAAGTAAATTCTATGCATCTGAGATGTCATGGTTTTAAAAAATCGTTTTTTTTTTTTTTAAATCAAATCTTGAATTCATCCCAGGGTTATGACACCACTTTGATGTTTCTTGTTGTTTTTATTTGAAATGATTTTTAATGAGCACATAATATTGAAATTCTCTAGTTTTTATGTGTTTAATTATTACATTATTATTTCAGAAACATAATTTTATACAAATCTTTGAATGTGATTATCACTTTATTTGCAGTTCTTTCTTTCAAACTATAACTACTGACATCTCCCTGAATGTATTTATACATTCCTTCCACTTTCTTAAAAGCAATCTATTGCTTTGAAATTGAAAAAAAATTCTGCTTCTGACAAGATGAATTTATGTGCTAGCCCTCCCAATATTGGAATTACACAAAATAAATATCTTTATAGCTTTTATTATTATCACCTTTACACATTCTTCTTTTTTCACTAATAAGAACAAGTTGTAATGGGGAAAATTCAAGGTCAGTCATAAATAAAAGTGATGTAGTGACACGTTACCAAACATTGCAGAAGTACTTCAGAGAACCCAAGGGAATTTTTCTAAATTACACTAAAAATTACAGTGATGACAAAGCCATCTGGCTTAAAATCTTCACTATAAACTAATTTTATCGTTGTTTAAAAAATGTATTAATTTTTGAGAATCATTCTATTTACTTCACACTCTTCCATTTCTCCAAAATGAAGATTTTCTCTCAATTTTTCTTACAGCGGTTGTTATTGGACTATTCTCTCTAATTCAAATGTGTAGAACAAATAGGAATTCAATAATGAGAAACACAAGTCATTCTGAGGTACTATACTTTGTAACACTTTGGTTATCCTTTTCAAGGAACTCAAACAAAACAAACAAAACCAGAAATAACTAAGCATTGAACCAAAGGCTGACAAATTACAATTTATTCTCTCCATCTCCACACACTTACAGTTTCAGTTATAAGTGAATAAAAGTTCAGATAATATACAAATATGTTTTTTTAATTTGTTATGTAATTGCCTTGATTAATATTAGAATGTTTAAATAAAAGAACTATAACCATACATTATCATTTGAAAACTTAAAGTTTAAAAAGGTCTCTTTAGGTGTCCAGAGCTCTAAGTATTCTTCTACTAAAACAATCTTATAAAGACAGGACCTCATTCCTCAGTGAATCAAGTAAGCTTTTAGGTTCTGATTGTTTTTTTCCATTGCTTTTTTCTCCCAAGCAGACATATGCTTTTATAAACATTCCAGGGGTTATAAGTATAAAGGTAGCAGTTCAAGTATAACTGAGTAGTGGCAGTAAAAATAAAGCATCATTATAGAGTTTTAGATCCAAATAATATCAATAATATTGCCAGATAATCAGGCACATGCTGGGAACATGAACGTTGTTTTAATTCTTGGATTTTGGTTAAGGACATAAATAGCCATCCTGTGAAGTAACAGTTTAAGTGAAACAAAGTTTCAATTTAGACGGAAACAAATGACTCTCTAGAGATTTAAAAAAATAAGAAAGTAACATTGCATGTCTTTCTGATAAGATAATTAAAGTAATTAAAACTATTAGCTTGTAGCAAATACTTTATTGATTCTTTTTATTGGGAATATTTATGATGACTCATGTGCACCCAAAAAGGTTTCAGATTTAAGGAATGCTACAGAACAGACGGCAGACCTCACCTCTGATTGGTTCCACAATAGGAGCAAATCACATAGCTTTTTGCATTAAGTGATGTTTCTTATTCATTCTTCTTTAATAGATTAATTCTTTCCGTAACTCTTATTTATTTCAAGTACTTCTTTATCCTGTATTGGCAATCATTTCCAAAGCCAAGTGCAAATGTCCATACTCCTACTTAATCCCAAGGGTCTTACGTTCATGCTGCTCTTCCTCCTCTTCTGTTTGTTCTTCCTCTTGTCCTGTGAGTTTATGTCATTTCTCATACAATATTTGATCTAGAAACCTGAAAGCTATTTGATATGTTTTTCTCTCCATGGTTATCACAAATGATAACCTGTGGTTTTAAAAATTATATCTCCCAACTGCCTAAAAGGGCTAACTCTTCCTTATTTCCATAGCCGTTCTCCATATTCTGATCACCTCATTACATTCCCCACACTACCATAACCAAATTTGCAATCATCCTCCTTCTGGGATTTGTCCAAACTGCAGATTTGGTTATGCCATTCCTTCTGTGGAATGAATGTGTCCCACAGAATTCATATGTTGAAACTTAATGTTCAGTGTGATAGAATTAAGAGGTGGGGTCTTTAGAAGGTGATTCAGTTATTTGGGTTGAGCCTACAAGGTAAGATTAGGGCCCTTGTAAATGGGCCTAAAGGAGTAGGCTTATTTTCTCCTGCTCTTCTACCGTGTGAGGACCCAGCATTCAATCCCTGTTTGCCCTTCCCTCTCTTCTGCCATACGAGGACAGAGCATTCGTTTCTTCTGGACGATGCAGAAAGAAGGTGTCATCTTGGAAACAGAGTGTAGCCCTCATCAGGCAGCCAACTTGCTGGAGCTTTAATCTTGGACTTCCCAGTCTCCAGAACTGTGAGAAATAAATTTTTAGTATTTTCAAACTACCCAGTCTTGGGTATTTTGTTATAGCAGCTCAGACTAAGACAGACTAAGACAGTATACAATGCCTTAGTTTAATACTTCCATGAATAAACAATAGTGAATAAATGAAAAAAATTCTTTAAATTATGAAATCCTTCATTGCCTCATTGCCTAGTCCTTACCTGTATCTCTCTCTCTCTCCACATACCCAAATCGCTTCCATGAATAAACAATAGTGAATAAATGAATAAAATTCTTTAAATTATGGGCTCGTTCATTGCCTCATTGCCTAGTCTTTACCTGTATCTCTCTCTCTCTACATTCCCAAACTGACCTTGTGATTTTTGCATAACTGTGTTACACATAACTGTATAGCCAGATATCCCTCAGTTTCATATATTTGTTTACAAAATAGACATTTTATCTTGCTCTTCTCTTTCCTTTTTATTTGATACTTTTCTTATCTATTATTGGTTTAGGTATTCCTAGTGGCCTAAAGTTGTAATTTTATGGCAAACATCAGAACAACTCAATATATTCTTTACACTCCTTGCTTACTTTTAGTTTTAGTATTTACACAGTTGGGGATAAATCTGTATAGAAATACCTACCAGTAAAATAAATCTTTTTTCCCTGATGTTTCATCTTAAAGGTAAAATTATTCTCTTGCTGCCATTAAGCTCTTCAACTTAGGTATAAGCATTCTGTTAACTCTAAGCAACATGTTTAAAGTAGGTTAGTTCTAAGTTGTGAAATGGTTGCATATTTTCATTATGTCTAAAAAATTAAGCTCTACATTGAATTGTTTTAAAGCACTATGGCAAACATTAAAGTATTTAATTCATTATTGAAACACTTTCATTACAATAACAGTAGTTTAACATCCTGTGGTGGTAATTCTAAATGAAAAATTAAGTATATATTTGGGTTAGCTTAGGTGGTTTATATATTAGATGATACAATCTTGTTATACAGGATATTGGTCTTCAGAGAGACAGGCATATGCTTTCAAGCGATTCATTTAAATGCATCAAATCAATACAGAATATTTTTAATCTAATTTTGTTTAATTGATTGAGGATTTTTAAGAATTTTTCCCCCATGGAAATTTAGTGTAATTGTGTCAGTATGAACCATGAAAAGAATGCATGAATACAATGAAGAGTTCCTATTCATTTTAACTTTGAAAGATCTAAAGTTTAAAGAGGAAAATTTTTTAAACTACAGTAAATAATCAGTTAAATGTAGCTATACCAATAATACTGGAAATAAAATAGTATTTCCATTTTCATTTTGTGAGTAATAAAGAAAAGAAGAAAGTCCATGTTTGTCATTTTAATACATGAATTTTTAATGTGTAAGTGTTTAAAAGTTAGTTTAAATTGAATACTATCTATCCTCTATTTACACATATGCATATACAAATAAATATTAAAAATCTATAATATAAAATATATTCCCAAATCTCCTGATTTAAAACTATGATGCTTAAAAAATATTTCCATGCTTTATTTTTTTTTAAATCATGCAGCATATATAAAGCTTAGTTGGAATGATGAATTAAGAAATATTTTACTTGGACATGTAAAAAATCCTAAAAGTTATACCTGTTTATATCCATGTAACCTAAGGTCATAGTCTGATTGATTGTAGATTGACAATAACTGCTTTTTCCATAGCTCTTTTCTTTTTAGGTATTTTATAATCTTTATTTAATTAAATTAAATATCCAGGGAGGGCAATTTTTGTTCTTGAGCTGAGCCTAATACAAATGTTGTTTTTTAACTTCATCACTTGCCTTGGAAAATAGAATCAAGGATAGTGATGTTCTTAACTATACTGTTTCTAACAATGGATTCATAGATTAGACTATGGAATAGTTCAGGAAAACTTTCTAATATTCAACTTGTGATCATCTAAACTTACAATAGGAAAAGAAGGTTAAGATTTTTTATGAATGACATGTGTCATGACAAGCACAAAAATAACAACTTCATATTGCAGTTCTAATTTCTTTTTTCTTAGTGTAAAAAGCAGTTTCCCTGACTAAGATCAAGCAACTGAGCCGCTCCTATTTTGTTCCTACCACTAATGGCTGAGCCGTAATGCTAAATAGACAAAAGAGTGGCCAGTGAAGCACTTTCCCTGCTTCCAATGCCAGGGATTGATATAGAAAAACTGATGACATGTTTGTCTAAGGAACTATTTTGATGATTTTTTTTTTCAAGGGATTTAAGGTATCTTTGTACCTGTTTAACTTTGCTTGGTACAAGAACTGTCAACTGTGATCTAGAGCTAAACTATTTAGTAGAGTAGTGACTATTTATGTTTGTCTATTTTAATTTAAATAAAATTTAATTCCATTCCTTGATCTCACTAGCCACATCTCAAGTACTCACTAACCACATGTGACTGGTGACTAGTGACACTTCTATAAGTGCCAAAACTTGTAGCAGACAACCTTCTCCAGAGAGAGCCATAACATCTTATCCACTTAGGGAAATTACGCTGATGATGAGAAAAGACTAATAATAATTAAGCCTTTATAGCTACTAATGAGTGTGCTTATGGATCATATATGCCTAAAAATATATTTTGTATTTATAATTCTTCATTTTTATTTATAATTTTAAATTTCCAGAACACAAAACACATGCTCACTGTAAAAACAGGCACACAGAAAATCAAATGAAATAATGAAGAGTGAAAGAAAGTAAAATGTGAAAGATCAGAGTCCCATCTACCAGATCTTCACTCCTCAGTTGAAAGTTTTGCTAAAAGTTTGGCACTAATCATTTCAGACTTTCTTTCATCTATCCAGCACACGTCTATCATATCATACATAATTAAGATCAAATATGTACATTTGTTTGGGAAGTCAAAAAATATTTCAGAAAATTTTTGACCTTAGAAAATGAGTTAGATTCATCCAAGTCCCTACAAAGGACATGAACTCTTTGTTTTTCTGGCTGTGTAGTAGTACTCCATGGTGTATATGTGCCACATTTTCTTTGTCCAGTCTATCATTGATGGGCATCTGGGTTTGTTCCAGGTCTTTGCTATTGTAAACAGGGCTGCAATGAACATACGTGTGCATATCTGGAAACCATCACTCTCAGCAAACTGACACAAGAACAGAAAACCAAACACTGCATATTCTCATTCATAGGCGAATGTTGAACAATGAGAACACATGGACTCAGGGAGAGGAGCATCACACACTGGGGGCAGTTGCCTGGGGCAGGGGATGGACAGCGCAGGGTGGGAATGGGGAGAAATGCCAGATATAGTATGCACCTATGCAACAATCCTGCATCACCTACACATGTACCCCAGAACCTAAAGTAAAATAAAATTAAAAAAAAAAAAAAGAAAATGAGTTATAGAAATCTCAGATTTTATACTACCATTTTAAAATAGTTTTGTCTATGCATCTCTAATATCAAGACTGAGTGGGATGGACACAGTGGTTCATACCTGTGTAACCCCAGCACTTTGGGAGGCCAAGGTGGGCAGATCACTTGAGGTCGGCAGTGTGAGGCCAACCTGGCCAACATAGTGAAACCCCATCTCCACTAAAAATATAAAAATTAGCTGAGCGTGGGGGCTCACACTTGTAATCCCATTTACGCAGCAGGCTGAGACAGGAGAATCACTTGAACCTGGGAGGCAGAGGTTGCAGTGAGTCATGATAGCCCCTCTGCACTCCAGCACGGGTGACAGAGCAAAACTTTGAAAAAAGATTGAGTGCTCCAACACTGAATGCTCATTGACAATGACTCCATAAGCCAGTGGCTAAGTTCTCTACTTTTTGCCCAGAATATGCAAATAATTGTTCCAACTTGTCAAGTTATCAGCTTAAAAGGGCACTAGTGAAAACAAACACATTTTCAAATTATTTTTAAAAAATCTTATTCTTTCCTTATCTATTATCAGGAAATATATTTATTATTACCATATCCTTAAGCTTTAAACAAGGCCAATAGTGAGATAGTAAATTGTGCTGCAGATTGAGAACTACTGACTCTTCATGGAAGAGTTTATCTGTGGGATATATCTGGCGTCAGCCTTTTGCCATTCGATAGCCATGAGGAAGGAAGGATATTATTTAAAAAAAGTAAATATTGGAGTGGGGGCTGTTAGGGGAAAGTCTAAAGTAATTTCTTTCAAGCTGTAGTGTTCTTATATTCTCCATCACTTTCTAATTTTTTAATATCCTATTTCATATGTAGATAGAGCCATAGATTATATAGGAAGCTGTTCAAATATCTATGTATGAGGCTATTCATGTAATAAAGAATTACATCTTCATATCTGCTTTCTTACATTTCAAAATTCAGTCTCTCAGAAGTATATCCTGTGTCTAATTAAATTGCAAATTTGAAATCCCCAGTGAATCAAGAATCTTCCCAACCAAGCTGAAGATTTTATGAGTTTCAAAATGAACATATTTTCAATTAGAGTGGATAATATGTGTTAGTTTTTCTTACTGGCAAATAGCCAAAATATATGCATTTCTCATTATACATACATGACACATAGAGAAGAAAGCAAAGTAAATGGAACTGATGCCCTTAAAATGGTTATGCAGGTCCCATTGGATGGCCCCATTAGTATAAGCAAATAATGGGTGAATGAGTGACTAGATGAGAGTTCTGAGGTCACATTGCACTGCTCAATTTGGGACTGTTGATGATAACAATTAAATAGAGAAATATATAAATCCATACACAAAACAATGAAGGGTTAATAAAAAACCACTAATGATAAGGATATGAGGAAATGAGCAAACACTCTTATGCTACTGATGGGAATTTCAACTGGTACTCTTAACTGAATCAAGGGTAAAATAACAAATTGTCAAAAATAAATAATGGAAATATTCTTTGACTCAAAAATATCTCCTCCGGGAATGTATTTGATAATATGCTAACCCAAGTATAAAAAGATATTATTGCAATATTTTCTGTAAGAACAAAATCCCATAAACAAAAGCCTGAGATCTACCACAGTGCAGTTACTAGAAAATTAAAACCTAGGTGTGTGAAGTGGTTCTTAGCTAGACCTTCACGTCAGTATCTACCAACGTGAAAATGTTTCGATACATAGAACCAAACGTTTACATTAACATGTCACTTCAGCAGTTTAAATGATGTCTATATTGTGGTTATTTTATGAGACCACCAAAATAGATTATTTTATAAGAAAATGAAAGGTAAAGAATAGCATTTCCCTTGTATTTAAACAGAAAGGTGCAGATGTATTAAATATGTATATGTGTAGGATATATATATGTGTGTATATATATATATATATCCTTAAGTTTACTGTAGAAACAATTTCTTAGTTAACTATATAAGTGGGAGGATAGTTTGTGGGTAGGACAAACAATATTTTCACTGTTTGATATTTTTTATCATGTGCATTCATTATTTTATAATGAGATTATTTCGTTATGAAAAATGAACTCCAGAAGAGTCAGCTTTCTCATCAGCTTTACTGATGCTCCAGACTATTCAAACTAAGTAACGCATATCAAAAAGTATTAGGACATAAGGGTAACTGATAACTTTCTCATTCCACATCGCTCACTTTTCCTCCTTGGCTCAGCACAACAACATTTTACTGAGCACGAGTACATGGGAGTAAGGTGGTTAATAAAAGTCTTCTCTTAAAGACCGTAGTTTCTGGAAAGTTAAGAACAGATTCTACAGATTGGCATTTAATTATAGGTTCACAGTAAAATCACCTGTAGAATAGTTTAAATCTAGATATTTGTTGGCCTCATGTTTCGAAAGTTGGATTCAGGATTTCCGGGTGAAGCCGGGGAATCTGTGTATTGAAGACCCGTTGCTACCTCTAATACACAGCACCAGTTTCCAGGGTGGGTAAAACACAGTGTCAACATTTTTTAGACCATATGCATACATGTTACTCTTTAATATATCCCAAAATGACAAATGACTAATTTAATCCCATCATGTTTAAACACTTAAAAATCCAGAGAGAGAAAGAGATAAATTTGAAGAAATGCTCATGTGTAGCAGTGCCAAAGGTTAAAATTTTCTATTTCTCTCTGTTTGCCACTCTTCTGACTCTGTTCAGGAGGCCACTCTGCTATGTGAGAGAAAAAAATCCATTTTAGCTTAGTCATCAGTCATGCAAGTCCCCCGCCATATATTTAAGGGAGGTAGTACCTTAAATAATAGCAGGATCTCAGTTAACAAGGTAATATTCCTTCCATTACTTTATGTATAAAGACAATTCAATTTCTGTAATTTCCAAGTTGTGCCTCAGAAACAATGCAACTTTTGAGAGTTTTACCTTGGCTGGCATCATAAATGCAAAATATTTAAGATGAAATTTGCTTCTGGCTGTGAATTGGTCAATGTTAGAAGATAATATAACAGTAGAGGAAAGACAGGAAGTGGCACACCTTCCAATTTGATGAAGGTACACCTCTGATAAAAAGAGGGGCAGACATTTAGTGAAGTCAGTTATGGACTCTTTTTGTCATAAGAAATGCTCCCAGGTGGACAGCAGACTCCATCATGGTAGAATTTTTGAAGGACATCCATACTAATACAGGGTTACGAGCATCCTAGATACTCCAGAATTCAGAAGTCCTTCTGCTTAGCAAGAGTATATGAACCTGGAAACCATCATTCTCAGCAAACTGACACAAGAACAGAAAATCAAACACCGTATGTTCTCACTCATAGGGGGGTGTTGAACAATGAGAACACATGGACACAGGGAGGGGAGCATCACACACTGAGGTCTGTGAGGGGGAACAAGGGGAAGGACAGCAGGGGGTGTGGAGTTGGGGAGGGATAACATGGGGAGAATTGCCAGATATAGGTGATGGGGAGGAAGGCAGCAAACCATATTGCCATGTATGTACCTATGCAACAATCCTGCATATTCTTCACATGTACCCCAAAACCTAAAACACAATAAAATATATTTAAAAAGAGTATAAAGGCAAATTCTCTGTGTTTAAACGGATGGTTATAAATGCATAAATCTTTTTATAAGGCAAGTGAGTCCAAGAACAAAGTAAATAATTACAGAAAGGGAAAACACTTTGTAGTGCATTGTATTGAGCATTAACAAAATGCCTTAGTACAACAATTGCATTTTATTATGAGATTTCTTCTTCATTGGTATATAGCTCTCTAGGTCTGTCTTGTGATATTTTATTTATTTATGGAAAATAATATATAATAAAATGTATTTATTAGAAGGAACTTGGTAGTAGTGTCCCAAAGCATAGACTCTTTAGTTAACCATTTTACTATCTAATTTAAAATACATTTAATGATAGTGTTATATTTTTCTGATTCTCAATATATCTAATAGTTTCACATTCACTATTTAATTCTGAAAATTGCCTCATGTCTAAGTATCCTTATTACTTCTGTTTTACAGGTGAGTGCAGCTCAAGTAAGTCAGGTAACTTACTCAAAACCAAATAATAGCAATTGGCATAAATATATTTTTTTCCAGCACAGAACTTCTGCCTCCCATTGGTGATCATGAATAATAGTATTTGATTTTCAGGGATTCTATGAATAGAATGTAATATTTATAGCTTGTCTAAGCTTTCCGGCCTTGGTACTTCACTCAATCAAAGTTTAATAGTGTGACCTCCTTGAGGTATACTGTTAAAACATAAAATTAATTGGTAGAAGCCCAATGGTGCAGACAGCATAACTACTGAAACAGCTGGTTTTCCCTTAGGACATGGACTCTACAAAGTGATAATTTTGAAACACAGATTTTTTTCTAGTGAGAAAATAATTCTTATTCTTTTAATAAACAACTGCACACAATATTTATTTTAAATATGTCCTTTAAAGGTTAAATTGATGTTAAGATGGTTTTCTAAACTAATACACCAGATGAATCTTTAAGACTGGGGACAGCTGTCTGTTCTTTTACATCACACTTCCAACAGTGCTATCTCTAAGATGTGCTGGCAAGAAACAGGAAGTTTGTTTCAGCCAAATTTCCACATTTTAGAGTCTTGCTGATGAGAATAAGAAAAAAGTCTCTCAAAAAGTGTGGGCGGGTGATCAAGTCACATGTGTATAGTACATCACATACTCACACTTCTCTAATTCCAGAGAAGAACTATTTTTATGTCTACTTTTCATGTTTTAGATAAATATCAACTCTTTCAGAAGCTAGTGCTTCAAAAATGGAAACAAGTTTACTAAATAGTGACTTGTGATTTGAAAATTTAGCAATCACATCAAAAACTTTTCTGAGCTCATCTGGTTTTTAGAACTACAGGGAAATCAGAAAAAAAAAAGCTACATATGTTTTAAGGGTTTAACCATTTTGTTCACATCAAACATATGTTTCAGAATATTTTGCAAGTTCTAAAATGTCTTAGTTCAATAAGGAGCTCTAAAATAATAATCACAATATACAGACAAAAATGTATCTTGCATATGTAATGTATTATTTAAATTTGATAGAATTATAGATGATTAACTATATGGTACATCATTATTATCATGTGTACTCTGAAGGAATATTGATATATTTTCTCAGTTCAAATTTTGATAAATACAATGTGCACAATGGTTTTGTAAACTTAGGAAATATTGTGAGGTACTTTTACCTGTTATGGTTTTGTACAAGCTAATCCTTATCCCTGACAAAAATTGTTTTCTTTATGACCATATGTTGTTTTGGCACATGTCGTTTGCTTGACAATGATATTTTTAAAATGATGGTTCAAGAAAGAAAAACACGGTACAGTCACAAGTCACTTAACAACATGGATATATTCTGAGAAATGCATGGCAGTTTTGTCACCATGTAAACATCACAGAGTGTACTTAAAAAAACTTAGATGGTATAACCTTCTATGTTCCTAGACTATACGGTAGAGTCTACTGCTCCTAGGCTACAAACTTGTATAGAATGTTACTGTACTGATTACTGTAGGCAATTGTAATACAATAGTAAGTACTTTGTATGTAAACATATCTAGCAGAAAAAGTAAAGTAGAATAAGGAGTATAAAATGGTATACAGGATACTTACTATAAATGGAGCTGGAAGTATTGGAAGTTGCTCTGGCTGAGGTGGTGAGTGGTGAGTCAATGTGAAGACCTAGGGTATTACTGTACACTACTGTAGACTTTTATACACTATACACTTAGGCTGCACTAAATTAATTAACACTGGCATATCTTGCTTCATTGCACTTCACTTATTGTGCTTTGCAGATGTCTTTTAACAAATTAAAGGTTTGTAGGCATCCCTTCATTGAACAAGTCTATCACTGCCATTTTTCCAACAGCATGCACTCACTTCATGTCTTTCTGTCCCATTTTTGTAATTCTCATAAACTTTCTTTTTTCTTTCTTTCTCTTTCTTTTCTCTCTCTCTCTCTCTCTCTCTCTCTCTCTCTCTCTGTCTCTCTCTCTTCTTTCTTTTACTTTAAGTTCTAGGGCACATGTGCAGATTGTGCAGGTTTGTTACATAAGTATACACGTACCATAGTGGTGGTTTGCTGCATCCATCGCCCTGTCAGCTACACTAGGTAATTTTCCTAATGCTATCCCTCCCTATCCCCCCCACCCCCTGCTATTCCTCTCCTAGGCCCCCACCCCCTAGGACCCAGTGTGTGATGTTCCCCTGCCTGTGTCCCTGTGCTCTCATTGTTCAACAACGGTCATTCTCGTAACATTTCAAACATCTTTTATTATTCTTATATCTGCCATGATGATCTGTGTTTAGTCATATTTGATATTACTATTGTAATTGTTTTGGGGCACCACAACCTGTGCCCCTATAAAACAGTGAATTAAATGGGTAAATGTTGTATGCATTCTAACTGTTCCACCAACAGCCTGTTCTCTCATCTCTCACCGTGTTCTCAGGCCACTCTATTCTGTGAAACACAACAATATTAAATTTAGACCAATTAATAACCCTAAAATGGCCCTTTAAGTTTTCAAGTGAAAGGAAGAGTCACACATCTCTCACTTAAAATCAAAGCTAAAAATGATTAAGCTTAGTGCGGAAGGCTCAGTGAAAACCCAGATAAGCTCAAAGTTATGCCTCTTGTGCCAATCAGTTAACTTAGCTGTGAATAAAAAGGAAAGTGCTTGAAGGAAATTAAAAATTCTATTCCAATGAACACAAAAGTGATAAGAGAGTGATCAGCATTATTGCTCAAATGAAGAAAGTTTTAGTGGTCTGGATAGAGCAAACCAGCCACAACAATCCCTTAAGACAGAGCCTAATCCTGAGCAAGGCCCTAGCTCTCTGTGACTCTTTAAGGCTTAGAGGAGTGAGAAAGATGCAGGGGGAAAATTTAAAGCTAGTAGAGCTTGGATCATGTAGTCATAGGAAAGAAGCTATCTCCATAACATACAAGTGCCAAGTGAAGCAGCAAGTGCTGATACAGAAGCTTCAGCAAGTTATTCAGAAGATCTAGCTAAGATCTTTGATGAAAGTGGCTGCACTAAACATCAATGTAGACAAAACAGACTTTTATTGAAAAAGGTGCAACCTAGGACTGTTTGTTTTCTCAGACAGAGTCTTGTTTTGTTGTCCAGGCTGGAGTGCAATGGCGCTCTCTTGGCTCACTGCAACCTCTGCCCCCTGTGTTCAAACGGTTGTCCTGCCTCGGCCTCCCAAGTAGCTGGGATTACAGGTGTAGGCCACCATGCCCCGCTAATTTTTGTATTTTTAGTACAGAAGAGGTTTCACCATGTTAGTCAGGCTGGTCTCAAACTCCTGACCTCAAGTAATCCACTCACCTCAGCCTCCCAAATGCTGGGATTACAGGCGTGAGCCACCAAGCCCAGACATCATCTAGGACTTTCATAGGTAGAGAAGAGAAGTCAATACCCAGCTTTAAAAGGACAGGCTGACTTTTTAGGGACAAAATGATTCCTATTGATAAGCCGTTGTAATTTATCCTGTTCCCATAAATACAAACTTTTTTTATTGTTTAATTTTTTTCTTGATGTTTGCTTTTGTTTTAATGATTTTCAGAAACCAGAGCACAATCAATGTATTGGAATATGTTTAAAACATACTTCTTTTTCTTTATCTATCCTAAATCAATTGAATTATCAATGCTTAAATTTCTTTTGCAAAATGTATTTTATATTTGGCTTTTCTTCTTTTTTAAAAATCTACTATAGGTCTTCACTTGTGCTACTAATAATTAGAGAACAAATTGACTCTTAGAGACTGTTTTAATACTTGCATACATTGTATATGGGCAACACAATACTTAGACTTTAGACATCAAATCAATTTTTCACAAAATGTTCATAAAAAACAGTTATTGTGCAGATAAATGTTCTAGGGTGCACCAACCAATACCAATGAAATAAGCACACATTTTTTTTATTCTGGAAAACAGAGACTACTATGTACTAGTGTTAAATTACCTTCCATTTCACTCTACACTAATTTGGTCATCTCTTGAATACTATTATTATTTTTTCTCCCTGTTTTTCATCAGGATGGTCATTCTGAGTGAAATACAACAGAAGATTCATGACTAGTTGGCATGAAAATTTCTACTATTATAAAAATTTTATAGAGTTTTTTTTTCCTCTTTGCTCTATGTCCACTTATTTCCATCCCATTACACCAGTCACAGGACAGTCCTTAAAAATGTAATTTTGGTGCTAGCAATCTGCAGGTATAAAATGTGTATTCTCCCCTCAACTTAGCTCTTGCCACAGTGAGAAGTCATAAAGAAAAATTACATCCAAAGGTAACCCAGAAATGTCAATTTAGCCAATCATCTTATATCATTTAATATGAAAGATAATAAGTAGCAAAATTGTCAAATTTAATTTTCGCCTTCTGCTTCATACCACCTTTTGGTGTAGGCGCTAATAAGCAGTGAAAAGGATAAATGGCAGGCATATGTAGACAGAAGAAGGCAAAATGAAAAAATATTTCACAGCTGTAATTATTAGCCTGTGAATAATTAAGTGACTGAAGTGGTGGCTGAAATTACAATCAAGATTATGTTAATGACATCAGCATACAAATGATCTATTTGTATGAAATAATATTTTAACATTTTTTTAGCAAGATATTTATTGACCCTAAGATTTTTTTTCTTCCAAATCCCATTTTACACACACAGCACACCACTCATGGACACATACATGTACATAAGCACACAGACAAAAATATACATACGGACATAGAGATCAGTAGCTTTTCTGACTCACGAGTTTCCCTAGTAAAATAAAGTACAATAATGTATGAAAGCACAATGAGTATTCCCCACATGGAGTGAAAAATTTATGAGCATCATTCTCTTAGGTTCTAAGCTGCAACTCTTAAAAAATAACTCTTTATCTATTCTAGCTAGAATAATAAAATATAACTCTTATAAGCCTAGAGAATGAGTTCAAGCATAATTCTCTTATAATTAAGTAATAAGGTCATAGCTTATGAGATCTTTTCACTAGGTTCTATAAAAAAATATAACAATTGCCCTGCTTCTGTGTAACAATTGATTCTTCCTAGGAGACTGATAAGAATGGCAAGTGGTAGAGATCAATTAAAAATATAATCTTAACAACTACATATGTGCTAGTATTTTAAATGCATGAGAACAGGATGGGTCCAGGAACAAAAAGGCAAAGTACGCAGTTTTGATTTCATTGCCATTATAAGTATCATTTTCTCCATATTTTCTATACTATACTAGTTGTTTATCCATATGTTTTATAAATTGAAAATTTATACATGTGCACACATACATACATGTATAAATAACTATTTTGACCATTTTACTTTGTAGACTTATTTTTAATAAACTGCATCTACCATCCACTGTGTTTCTTCTTTCATACTTTCTTATTATGAAGTCTCATAATTCTATGCCCATATCTATCCCCAACAATGCACTGTGTGCTTTATGACAGCAGGGAATGTCTTATTCATCTTATCTTCAACTACTAATATGATATCCATTATGTAACAATTAAGTAGTATATGGTATTATTCTAAATAAGTATACCAATATATTGTACAAAATCATTTTAAACATATAAAGCAAAATTGAGTTCAACAAATAAAAACATGTTGGTTTTCTGATCTTTTTCATATAGCATAATAGGGTAAACACAGTCTGGTAATCAACATATTTTATGACAGAATCATAGCTTATGAATCGGTTGCTATAAAAATAAAGTCAGCCTTGTACTGTTTATCCACAATATCTTCAAGTGAAACCCAATGATATTTAAAAATTCATGAAGCACCTACTAATTTCCTATTTCCCACATACTAGCATACTAGTGAGTGGTCTTTTTTCTTTCTTTCCTTCTTTTTTTCTTTCTTTCTTTTTTTTTTTTTTTTTTGGACAGAGTTTTGCTCTCTCAACCATGCAGGAGTGCAGTGGCGCGATCTCAGCTCACTGCAATCTCCACCTCCCTGGTTCAAGCAATTCCTCTGCCTCAGCCTCCAGAGTAGCTAGGATTACAGGCATGCGCCACCATGCCTGGATAATTTTTGTGTATTTTTAGTAGAGACCGGATTTCACCATTTTGGATGTTCGCCAGACGAGTGAGGAACTCCTGACCTCAGGCAATCCTCCCACCTCGACGTCCCAAAGTGCTGGGATTACACGCGTGCACCACCCTGCCTGGCCCTTCTTTCTATTTTTATTGTGGTAAAGAACATTTGACTTGAAGTCTACCTTCTCAATGAATTTAAGTATAGCCAAATTTTTTAAAGAACAATTCCTATAACGTAGTCATCCTTATATGAGGTAGCTAAAATAGTCAACTCTATGAACACAGAGAGTAAAATAATTGATGCCAGGGCCTGTGGGTTAGAGGAATTGGGTATTGCTGTTCACTGGGTAAAATTTTACTTAGCAGTCTGTCTCTTATAACTCCCGTGTTTGCAGTGCGAGGGGGAATACATTCAAAGCGGATAAGGAGCAGTAAAGAAGGAAGAAAATAACCTAACTAAAGATTGGATTTGTCAGGATGGATTAAAAATCAAGGTCCACCTAGGTAATCTTCAGGAGACACTCTCTAGATTGATTCAAAGATACAAATAGAGTGAAAGTAAAAAGATAAATAAAACAACAAATTTAGCAAATAAATGCAATCTTTATAAATTGAAAACTATAAAATGTTGAAATAAATTAAATAATATCTAAATAAATGGAAGAATATCCTATGTTCATGGACTGGAGGACTTGATATTGTTAAAATGGCAATATTTCCCAAAACAATCTATAGATTGAATGCAATCCCTATCAAAGTTAAATACCTAAATTTACATGAAAATACAGCAGACACAGAATAGCCAAAACAGTCTTGAAAACAACCCACCTAGTGAGGGGTTTACACTTTCAACTTCAAAAATTACTGCAAAGCTAAAGTATTCAGGATAGTGTGGTACTGGCATAAAGATACACATACATATAATAGAATTATATAAAATACTTAGAAGAAAATTTTGGAATAAATATTTGTGTGTGGAGATTAAGCACTGCTTCCTTAAATATGGCATGAAAAGGAAAAGTAAGGTAAAAAAGTAAATAAATTGGATTTTATCAAAATTAACAGTAGTGTATATAAATGGTATCAAGAAGTAGTAGTATGCAAAATAGGAAAAAGTATTTGTAAATCATGTATCTGATAAGGCACTTGTATCTAGAATATATAAAGAATATCTACAATTTCACTATATATGGCAATTAATTTAAAATGGTCCAAATATCTTAATAGATACCTTTCTAAAGCACATGAAAAGATTCCCAACTATATTAGCCTGCACAAAAATGCAAATTAAAACCACAACAAGATATTATTTTACATCCACTAGGATTTCTCTAAACAAAAAGGCAGATGATAAGTGTTTGCTAAGCTACACTGCTAATGGGAATGTAAAATGTTGCATCACTTTTAAAAAGTCAGAAACTTTTTCCAAAATTTGATCATACACCTTTCACATGCACTAGCAATTCCTCTCCTAAGTATGTGTCTCAGAGAAATGAAACCACACGACCACATAAAAGCTTTGTACATAAATGGTCACAGCAGCATTATTCATAATAGACAAAAGCATAAAGCCCCCTCAATTTTTATCCACTGATTTACAAATAAATAAAAAATGATCCACACAGTAAAATAATATTTGGCAAAAAAGGAGTGAAGTATTGATCCATGCTACAACATAAATGACATTTAGAAACATGTTACTTACTCTCATAAAATATTACATATTGTGTGATTTCATTTATGTAAAATTTCCAGATTAGGCAAATCTATAAAGACAGAAGTACATTTGTGGTTTCCAGAGCTGTGGGAGTTGAGGCATTCTGAGTGACTGCTAATGAGTATTGAGTTTCTTTTGAAGTAGGAAGTTGAAAATCGATTGTGGTGATAAGTGTAACTCAAAAAAATATTGAAAACCATGGAATTGTGCACTTTAAATGAATGAATTATATAGCATCCAAAATATAGCTCAATGAAAATGTAAAATTTGTAAATGAAGGGTTAAATATATGGTGGTACATACAAAAAGTGAAAGCAGTTATGGATGAAAATGTATAGAATTGACCTAGGGAAAGTTGAATATTCTTAGACGTTAGCTATCAGTTGAATTAATACTTTGCTGGAAACATGTTACTCATTCATGACAAGCTTTGGTGGATGTGCACAGTAGAGCAGTACTATCTATGGTAAGAAAAAGAAAGATCTACCAAGATGAGGAGGCAGGGTCAATATATCAAGGACTGTTCTTAAAAGTTTCTTAATTAAACCAATATCTTAACTCTTTCTTTTGTTGTTGTTGTTAAACGTTTGTCCTTATTCCTCTTTGCTATTCCACAAGGTAATTAGTGTAAAAAAATAGATGGCTTTTAGAATTTGCTTCTTTAAATTTATTCTTGAAAAACGTTATTGACTATTGACAATTTGGAACTTTGGTAAATGTAATAAAAACACAGAGTATAAAAATTAATTTTAAAATGTTTAAATATTTGTGATTTATGAATCTCCAGCATTTAAAATCTTCACACATCTTCTATATGATACATTCCTGAAGCACTGTGGATGTCACATCTATAAAATTAGTTTCTAGCCATCTGTTAATAACTGACTATAGATTTTGTGGTGAGTTTGTGATTCAGCTTGCGATCTGGTAAATATAGGTGTGTCTCACTGGTATTTGTGCTCTACTCTCTGGTAGGAAGGCTACTCTGTGGAAATTAAGCATTTATAAAACTTTTCTAGCACTAGAATTTAATATAGTGAGCTGAAACCAAATTTTATTACATGGTAAACTTCAAGGACCCTTGTACATTTTGTTTTAGAAACAAAATTATCCATAAATAAAAGAATATTTTAAAAAGCACATGTGCACTGATCCAGGGAAAATATAGTTCATCTTTTACTTCTAGCTCATGTCTCTGGTCTTCTATGAGTTTTTGTGATATATACACTTTTATAGGTCTTATCAACTCATCAATATCTAACAATCAACTCATCATTAATAATCCCTATATCTGCATATCTAGTCCCAAAAAAACTCAACTAAAACATTTGCTTTTACATAAATTCATTTGTATGTTCTTTTTTTTCAAAATCAATTCATGCACAGTAGAATTTACTTTTACTTTTTTCTTCCCATTTAAATCCTTTTAACACTTCTTCTATTTCTGTTTCCTTTGTTGTTTTTTCCCTTCTTCTGTGTTTACTTTCTTTTCCTTCCTTCCTTCTTTCCTTCTTTCCTTTCTTTCTTCCCTCCTTTCTTCATTTTTTGCTTCTTTGCCTCCCTCCCTCCCTCCCTCCCTCCCTTCCTTTTCACCCTTTCTCCCCATTTCTTCCCTTTGTCATGATTTTCTTAGTCATTTTATGTTTTTTATACTGTATAATTCATCTCTGAGACTACTTCAAAGCTTTTGACAATCTTAAATGTTTCCTCTTTACTGTAAATGATCATTCCATCACTGAACCTTCCTGACATACACATGCAGCACTCTAAATGTGGTCTTCAGAAAGGTCCACCATACACATTTTAAAGCATAAATATAGGGCACTAAATATACACCTACTACTTGCATATTTTATTTCTACTCACCACTTTACAGTAAGTCAACATTATTTTATATTTTCTGTCCTAGTTCATTCCATGATGCTATAGCAAAATACTGGGTAATTTATAACAAATGGGAATTTATTGACTCAGCTATCAACAGAGTAAACAGACAGTCTACAAAATAGGAGAATGTTTTTGCAAACTATGCATCTGAGAAAGGCCTAATATCCAGCATCTATAAAGTTCCTGTCCTTCATAGGGACATGGATGAATCTGGAAACCATCATTCTCAGCAAACTGCCACAAGAACAGAAAACCAAACACACGTTCTCACTCACAGGCGGGTGTTGAACAATTAGAAAATGTGGACACAGGGATGGGAGTATCACACACTGCTGTCAGTTTTGGGGGTTAGGGGAGGAACAGAGGTGGGTGAGGAGGGTGGGGAGGGATAATGTGGGGAGAAATACCAGATATAGGTGATGGGGGAAGAAGGCAGCAAACCACCTTGCCATGTATGTACCTATGCAACAATCCTGCTTGATCTGCACATGTACCCCAGAACCTAAAGTACAATAAAAAAAATAAAAGAAACATAAACAAATTTACAAGAAAAAAAAAAAACCTCCTAATATGGTTTGACTATGTCCCCACCAAAAATCTCATCATAAATTGTAATCTGAATTATAATCCCCACATACTGGGGTCGAGGCCTTGTGGGAGATGATTAGATTATGGGGGCAGTTCCTCTATGCTGTCCTTGTGATAGTGAGTTAGTGAATTCTCACAAGATCTGATGGTTTTATAAGGGCTTCTTCTCACTTTGCTCTGCACTGCTCCTCTCTCTCTCCCTGTGAAGAAGGTGCACTTCCTCCCTTTCCTCTTCTGCCATGATTGTAAGTTTCCTGAGGCCTTCCCAGCCATGCAGAACTGTGAGTCAATTGAACTTCTTGTCATTAGGAATTTATCAGTCTCAGGTATTTCTTCATAGAAGCATGAGAACAAATACAGCAAACTGGCACTAAAAAGAGTGGGGTGTTGCTATAAACATACTTCAAAATGTGGAAGCAACTTTGGAACTCGGTAACAGGCACAGATTGGAAGTTTGGAGGGCTCAGAAGAAAACAAGAAAAAGTTTGGAACTTTCTAGAGACTTGTTGAATGGCTTTGATAGTAATATGTACAATAAAGTCAAGGCTGAGGTGGTCTCAGATAGAGATGAGGAACTTATTGGGAACTGGAGTAAAGGTGACTCTTGCTATGCTTTAGCAAAGAGACTGAAGGCTTTTTGCCTCTGTCCTAGATTTCTGTGAAACTCTGAATTTGAGACAGATAATTTAGCATATCTGATGGAAGCAATTTCTAAGTGGTAAAATGTTCAAGATGAGCAGAGCATAAGAGTTTGGAAAATCTGCAGCCTGACCATGAGGTAGGAAAGAAAAACCCAATTTCTGGGTAGAAATTCAAGCTAGCTGCAGAAGTTTGCATAAGTAATGAGGAGCTGAATGTTAATCACCAAGACAATGAGGAAAATATCTTCAGTGCATGTCAGAGACCTTCACAGCAACAACTTCCATCACAGGCCCAGAGGTCTAGGAGGGAAAAATGGTTTCATGGGCCAGGTTCCCCTGCTCTGTGCCACCTTGGGACATGGTGCCCTTCATTCCAACTGCTTAAACTCCAGCTGTGGCTAAAAGTGGCCAATGTACATCTCAGGCTGTGGCTTCTGAGGGTGCAAACCCCAAGTCTTGGGAGCTTCTATGTGGCATTGAGTATGTGGGTACCCAGAAGTCAAGAATTGAGGTTTGGGAACTTCTGACTAGATTTCAGAGGATGTGTGGAAATGCCTGGATGTCCAGGCAAATGTTTTCTGCAGGAGCACAGCCTCATGGAGAACCTCTGCTAGGGCAGCACAGAAGGAAAATGTGGGGTTGGAGCCCCCACACAGAGTCCCCACTGGAGCACTGCCTAGTGGAGCTATGAGAAGAGGATCACCATCCTCCAAACTCCAGAATGGTAGATCCACTGACAGCTTGTACTGTGTGCCTAGAAAAGTCACAGATACTCAATGCCAGCCTGGGAAAGCAGCTGGTGGGGGTGAGGAATTGTACCCTGAAAAGCCACAGAGGCAGAGCCATCCAGTGCTGTGGGAACCCATCTCTTGTATCACCATGAGCTGGATATGAGATATGGAGTCAAATGAGATAATTTTGAAACTTTAAGGTTTAATGACTCCCCTATTAAATATCAAACTTGCATGTGGCCTCTAGCTCCTTTGTCTTGGCCAGTTTCTCCTATTTGGAATGGGTATATTTATCCAATCCCTGTACCCTCATTGTATCTAGGAAGTAACTAACTTGCTTTTGATTTACAGGCTCATAAGCAGGTGAGATTTGCCTTGTCTCAGATAAGATTTTGGACTTGGATGCATGAATTAATACTGTAATGAGTTAAGATTTTGGGAAATTGTTGGGTGGGAAGACATGATTGTGTTCTGAAATGTAAGGACCTCAGATTTGGGAGAGACCAGGGAACAGAATTATGTGGTTTGGCTGTGTTCCCACCATTAATTTTATCTTGAATTGTAATCTGAATTGTAATTCCCATGTGTTGGGTGATAAACCTTGGGAGAGGTGATTAGATCATGGGGCAGTTCCCTCATGCTGTTCTTATTATACTGAGTGAGTTCTCACAAGATCTGATGGCTTTACAAATATCTGACATTTCCCCTGCTGGCACCCACTCTACCTCCTGCCATCTTGTGAAGAGGTGACTTCCCCCATGATTGTTAAGTGCCCAGAGACTTCCCTAGCCATGCTGAACCATGAGTCAATTAAACCTCTTTCCTTTATAAATTACCCAGTCTCAGGTATGTCTTTATTATTAGTTTTGTGAGAGGTTATTAGATCACGGGGGTGGTTCCCCCAGGAAGTTCTCATGATAGTGAGTTCTCATGAGATCTAACAGTTTTATCAGACACTTTCCTCCCTTTCACTCTGCATTTCTCCTTCCTGCACTTCTCCATTAGAACCATAATGTTGCCCATAATGTAGGTGCCTTTCTTCCCCTTCACTTTCATGATTGTAAGTTCCCTGAGGCCTTCCCAGGCATGTGGAGCTGTGAGTCAATTAAACTTTTCTTTATAAATTACTGGGTCTTATGTATTTCTTCATAGAGGCATGAGAATGGACTAATAGACAGTCTCATTTAAAAGTGGGCAAAAGACATGAACATGAACCGATACATTTCAAAAGAAAACATACATGTAGCCAACAGTCATGTGAAAAAATACTCAACATCACTGATCATTAGTGACATGCCAACTAGAACAATAGTGAGATACTATTTCACACCAGTCAGAATGGCTACTAGTAAAAAGTCAATAAATAACAGATGCTAGTGAGATTGTGGCATAAAAGAAATATTTTTAGATGTTTGTGGGGTGGTAAATTACTTCACCCATTGTGGATGACAGTGCGGTGATTCTTCAATTACCTAAAGTCAGAAATACCATTCAACCCAGCAATTCTTTTACTGGAATATACCCAAAAGAATATAAACCATTCTATTATAAAGACACATTCATGTATATGTTCATTGCAGTACTATTCACAATAGCAAAGATATAGAATCATCCAAATGCCTATTAATGATAGAATGGATAAAAAAAATGTGGTTCATGTACACCATAGAATACTACACAGCCATTAGAAAGAATGAGATCATGTCCTTTGCAGAGACATGGATGGAGCTGGAGGCCATTATCCTTAGCAAACTAATGCAGGAACAGAGAACAGGATATCATATGTTCTCACCTATAAGTCAGAGCTAAATGATTAAAACACATGGACACAGAGAGGGGAGCAACACACACTGGAGCCTATTTGAGGGTGGGAGGAGGGAAAGGATATGGAAAAAAAAAAACCAATGAATACTATGCTTAATACCTGGGTGATGAAATAATCTGTACAACAAACCTTAATGACACACATTTACCTATGTAACAAAACTGTACATCTTACACATGTACCCCTGAACTTAAAATAAAGGTTAAGAAGTTAAAAAAAAAGTAGTGATATAAAAATGCTGGCATCTGAAAAGGGCCTTCTTACCACATTATAGCATGGTGGGAAGCATCACATTGAAGAAGACAGGTTAAGAAAGAGGGCAAAAGAGAACCATCTCTTTCATAAAGGCACCAATCCCTTCACCCCATGAAGGTAAAGCTCTCATGGCCTAATAATCTCTTAAAAGTTCCACTTCTTAAAGTTTTTACACTGGCATTACATTTTACATGAGGTTTATAGGAGACAAACATACAAACCATAACACCTTCTAATTAGCCTCTCTGTTTGCCCTGCCTGTACAATTTCTCCTGAACACTGCCTACTAATTCTTTAATCATAATCATCTATCTTTGAAAAATATGTTAATGCATATACATCACAACATAAAGTTAAATTATTTTCTAGTATTTACATTCTTCATACTTTTATATCTACTACTTATCAGTCATGTTCCTCATTTATCCATAACAATAATCTTCCCTACCAGGTTTCTTTGAAAAACCCACTGCCTTCTTTATGTCTAAGAAATTAATGGCCATTCTTTAAAGCATTTTTCAATAAAGCGTTTCCTGTTATTCCCACACTTTTATGACATTTAATATCAGATCTATTTCTATGAAAATGTAAATGCTTATCTATATTAGATTATTTTATTTATTTTTTAACCACCTAGTTTTCAATCTATGTTGAAATACCTTCAAAAATAAAAAAAAAACTGCATATTGTCTTATATTCTCTAGAAAATAGCACATGTATATTAGAGAACATCAAACACATTGCTCATCTAATAAATCATTCAAAATCATTTAATTTAGAATTTGCATACCACTTGCACACTTAAATAGCAATTATTATGTAACAATTAAAAGAGTGCAAAATGAAGAACAGAAGTAAGCTTTGAAGCTATATAAACCTGGATTCAAATCACACTATTACCACCTATACTTATGTAATGTTGAGATAATTATTGACATCTCATTGCTTCTTTATTTTCATCTTAAAATGGAGATAATAATACAGGTTTAGCATCTTAAATCTGAAAAGCCAAAATGTTCCAAAATTCAAAACTTTTTGAGTGCCAGCATAATGCATAAAGGGAATGCTCACTGAAGCATTTCAGGTTTTGTTTTTGGATTGGGTACGCTCAAGAGGTGCAAACATTCCAAATATAATGCAATTATTCCAAAATTGGAAAAAGCTCTAAATCCAAAACATATCTGTTCTCAAGCATTTCAGATAAGGAATAGTCAATCTCTATCAAGTTTTCCAAGACATTGTGAAGATAAAAGTAATCATAAAATTAGATCATCTATAAGAGTTTCTGAGTACTCCTTTAAATGGTAAAACAAAGAGCTATCATTATTGCTATGTTGAGATATATTTACAACATAATAATGACAAGATTTTAATATGACAATATCCAATTTTACATTAAAGAATATGTTGCTAAAGTTTTACATTTTTAGAAAATAACTAATATGAAAAATACTCCATGACATTATTATATTTATTTAATTTGGTGGCTTTCAGTTTTGCAATAGATGAGACCTTATTAATTAGATAAACTGAAATTCTAATTGCTCTGTAGCACTTGGAAAGCTTTGCTAAAATGCAGATAAACCCAGAATGACTAAAACTACCTTTGTATAGAATTAGTTTCATTCAAACTTATATTTACTATATGTATGTGGCTTTTCAACTATTGCAGACATTGTACAAAAAGCAATAACTTGCATTGACAGTATGTATCTACAGCATGTATGTCTTTATTCAATTACATCTCACCTCAAGCAATTTTTTTTTCCTTCACTGCATCGATTTGGTTGTTTTTAATCTTTCATCACTTCTTCCTTTCATTCCTCTCTAATTCCAAATGGTACATCATGATATCTTTACTCATTGTTTTGTAACAAAGTCTCTTACAACGAAGGTGAATAGATCTTTGAGTTTTTAAGCTAAAACTCCAGCATTAAACCAGGATGCCACAGCAACAATCCTTTACACATACCCAGAGCATTCATGGTAAAATTTTAGCATCTTACATTACTTGAAGATACTTTAATGCTTATTTGAATAAACTTTAAGTCACATTTTTTTTTGTTGTTCTAAGAAGCAGTTTCATAGAGGAAATTTTTAAAAATAATAATTCACAAATCAAGAGAACTTAACTTGAATCCTGACGCTGTCAGTCATTTGTTTTGTGATTTGGAACAGGCTGCTTATTTGGTTTACTCTCAGATTAAGCATCTATAAAAATATGCTAACTGCAGTAGCATTATGAGGAATTAAAAAGTTTGTTTGATATCACTGCATTATTTAGGAATAATCCTCAAAAGCTCTAGAATTTGCTGATTAAAGTAACTGTTTTAGAAATCAAAAATAAAACACAAATATTACATTTGCCTGGGAAGATCATAGATATATATATATATATATATACACACATATATATATATATATAATGATTTGTAACTTTTCAATCAATTTAAATGTAATTTTGATATTTTAATAAAAAATAAGGTTTACAAAGTGAAGTCAATTATGCCTATTGGAAAACACAACTTAGCGACAAATATGCCAATTTAAAACAGAGAAAACTTGTTACAATGTGAACAGATTTTGTTGTTATGTTACAGGATTTTAAATAAGCTTATTTTAAAAAGTCTTGAGCATAGAATTACTGTAATTAATGTGCACTAAACAAGCAATTTACACTGGATCATCATCCACATTTGAAAAATGGTGATGGTTTGCAGCTAGAATAAGTGCAGTTGCTTTAAATTCATCACACATGAGTTTAATGGTTGCTTTATCCTCCTTTATTGGAAATCTATTGCAGCCTATACCTAATGGATATAAAGTGTGTCCAGGAAATGTTTTCTAATCATAAGCATAAGAAACTGTACCCTAAGGATTTAAATATATTACAATGCAATGTAAACTGAGTATTAATCATTCTATGGAATAGGCAACTTCCAGAAACAATATCTAAGAAGACATTAATGTTGAGGTAAAATAACAGACATGTTGGTAAATAAATATTTGGTTCTCAATAATCAATTCTAATTATGTAAAATCCAGTGATTTTATGTAAAATTACATAAAACAGATAAAATAAGCATAAAAATTAGATCACCCATAAGAGTTTCTGAGTACTCCCTTAAATGGTAAAACAAAAAGATATTGTTATTACATTTGAAATTACATAAAACTAGTATTTATATAAAATTACTTTCTCAGTTAAGTCATTTTTACTAAACACATGTTTCAAATAGAACTGGATAAAATGAGCAAATGCAGATATTTTGCTGAAGATGTATATGTGAAATTGAAGCAATGTTAATGCAAACACCAAGATATATGCAGTGATATAATTTAAAAAGCTGTACATTAAGTAGAAAGGACAAAAATAATGATTTTTATTGGAATTTTAGGCACTGTAATTATGAAATAGTTTTCCAAGCATCTAGTTAAATGCTCAGAGTTATCTTCAATGATTTATGCTAATGGTGGTTAGAAGTTTCCATACAATTATTTAGACCTTAGATCAGTCTTATCAAAACATGTTTTCATTTTATTTTATTTATTTATTTTTTTTATTGCATTTTAGGTTTTGGGGTACATGTGAAGAACATGCAAGATTGTTGCATAGGTACACACATGGCAGTGTGATTTGCTGCCTTCCTCCCCATCACCTATATCTGGCATTTCTCCCCATGCTATCTCTC
>CAUYLG010066089.1:0-10459 GCA_963573385.1 Cacajao melanocephalus | reverse complement strand
CCTTTAATATTTTTGGGAACAAATACCGGTGACAACACATTTTAAGTACATAAATAACTCAGAAAAGTCATATCTTTTATTCTGAAACTCTACTGACCTTATCTGTAAAAAGGGCCTAGTTTTACGAGAAAAAGGGGGTGGGGAGGGGAAGAAACAAATGGGGAGACTGAAGAGGAATCAAAGCTCAGTATTCTCCACAAATGCAGCAGCTTCCACAGTTGGTCCAGAGGATGGCAGTTGTGTATACCAGGTTACACTAACCTCAGCAAAACCTAGTTCCCACACACAAATGTGTCCAGTGGATAAAACCTCAGCTGTAGACATAGATTTTAGCAATATCCTAAGACATTCCAGGGTCCAGTAGGAAGAACAAAATATGGCAAAATTGAAAACTACCATGGACTTGGCAGCATCCAAGGGCATCACCAGAGGGGCTCTTTCATGCATGACCACAGTCCTGCAAACTCAACCAAAGTTCTGGGATGTAAATGTAACCAATTTCATCAAATTTCTGGATTTCTTCTAGTAAGTATGAGCACTGCATCATAGCCATCACTCAACATGGCCATACTGCAGAAGTAAGTTACACTTAGACTAGATGGATTTTCTCATGCAGCCATTTAAAATTCATTATTCTTATTATTCATTCACAGTTAAAATTTTCAGTCCTAAGTGAAATCTAATAATGAACATCTCAAATCTGTTCTCTTCATTAATGTAGAATTAAATGTTTGTAAAATTAAGGATGTAATCCCATTATTAGGATGTTACCTAAAACACTATTAAATTCTGACGAATCTGTATTAAAATGATTCCCTGACTCAACATTACCTTTATCATTTTTTACTTCAGCTTCCTCTTTATTATTCATTAATTTATTATTTCCCTTTTTTTCCTTCACTGACACAAAAAATCAACTGCTTCTATATATAAAATTGTTTCTCTGTGTAGTGCCACAGTACACCTGCTTTCTGGACGACATATTTTCAGGATATGAATCCCATAGAACATGAAAACTTTCAAGTGCCAGTAAATGTGGACAAACAGGTTCAAAAAACTTTTGACCAACAAAGCAAAAGGACAGTTTATGCCCATCTCTAACTCGTCTCTTTCAAGGATTACGAGAGAGACTTCTATAAGTGACTTAAGGCTCTGGAGTGCTGTGAACTTGTCCTAGTTAACTGGGTGAGGCTAGAAGCTTCCAGATTTGGTTGCTTCCCCTATGGCCACTGCTCTTTCTTCTTCCTTGCTACAACAACCTTGATTTTGTTCAGGCACCCAAAAGCCATGTGCTTTAATGATGAATGGGAACTGGACAGGAGGAGGTATATCTTGGTTTAACACAACTGTCCTCAGAGTATAGTCCTGGGGGTCCCCATAAACATGAGGTTCCCCCTTTTCCAACTACATGTCTGTGTCAGGCTGGATTTTCTTCATGTAGTTCAATCAAAACCACACATCACAACAGACTGAACGCAGAAGCAGATAAGAGAACCCATATGTTCTATTGTCAGACATTAAAGAGTTTTGTAAAAATGGTAAAGCAATACTACTTTTCTAACTTGTTTTGTTTGGAAAAATACTTTTTTTTTTTTTGAGATGGAGTTTCGCTCATTACCCAGGCTGGAGTGCAATGGCGTGATCTCGGCTCACCGCAACCTCCGCCTCCTGGGTTCAAGCAATTCTCCTGCCTCAGCCTCCCGAGTAGCTGGGACTATAGGCACGCGTCACCATGCCCAGCTAATTTTTTGCATTTTTAGTAGAGACGGGGTTTCCCCATGTTGACCAGGATGGTCTCGATCTCTTGACCTCGTGATCCACCCGCCTCGGCCTCCGAAAGTGCTGGGATTATAGGCGTGAGCCACTGCACCCAGCCTGAAAAATACTTTTTATAAAAATGTTAACATGCAACAGAGTTCTTTATTATTATAAATACATTTTTATGTCTCACATTTAATCTCTAATATAACAAGTATCAATAAATAGATCCCACATAAACAAAAGCTTTTCAGAATCTTCAGGGTTTTTTTGTTAGTTTTCTTGTTTTTAAGAGACGGTGTCTTGCTCTGCTCTCCAAGCTGGAGTGCAGTGGTGTAACCAGAGCTCACCATTGCCTCCAACTCTTGAGCTCAGGCAATCTTCCCATCTCAGCCTCCTGAGTAGCTGGCACTACAGGCATGTGCCACCACAACTGGCTAATCTTTTTAACTTTTTGTAAAGATGGAGTCTCACTCTGTTGCCCAGACTGGTCTCAAACTCCTGGCCTCAAGTGATCCTTCCACCTCAGCCTTCTAAAGTGCTGTGTTACAGCCAGGAGCCCCTGCACCCAGCCCAAGTCTTCAGTTTCTAAGAGCGAAAAAAAGGGTTCTGAGATCAAAGTTTAAACATGTCAATTAATTTCTCATGCAAGAGACTGGTTTAGGAATGAGCCAGCAATAGTAATTTTGGGCAAAGATGAGAAGTTGTCTTTTGGGGGGTTTCTGGGAAGTTTTTTTTTTTCCCTTTAAAAAAAAAAAGATTTGTGAGAAGAAGCTCTGCTACCTCTATGCAGGGCTGTGCTTAGAGCTACTGCCTGAAGCTGCAGCAGCTCTGAACAAAGGGCAGTCAGCTGCAAGACCAAGCCGGCATGCTGAGAACGGCAGGATCTGGGTCCCTGATAACATCACTGAACCAATGAATTAGCTGACCCTGCAACTGCCCCATCTCAGATCTCTTGTTTATGAGAAACTGAATTTTCTTTGTTGTGGAAGGCATTGTTAGTATGGTTTCTGACACCTGTATCTGAAAACATCCAGTATTTTTGGTTGGTTGTTTTTTACCAAATGTTAAAGAGTTAGAAATCAAACCAACAGACTTAAGCACAGAAAGTTAAATCCTGCTTGTGTTTTGTTCATTTCTAAATCCCAGTTGCCTTTATCTGCATGCTGTGAATATTGATGAAAACATCATGGCTCATCAACTCAGACTTTTCACATTGTCAAGATCCTTTCATGAGCTGAATTATTTCCGTTCTGCTCCAACAATACTCTGGGTAAGGGATTATAGCTAGAGCAGCACAAATATATCACCAACCCCTGGGAAAAAATCAGGGCACACATACCAATGATGGCAAGGGAGTAGCTCTATTCTCTGCATGGACAGAGACACCTGTATTTTAAGGCCATTCAGAATATGAAGAAGGGAACAAAAGCAGTCAACTGGCCTAATACCCTCACTTTAAAGATCAGGAAATTGAGCCCAGAAAGGCCTTGCTATACGCCCAGTTAATCCCAGCAGGAAAGATGCCTGCAGACCAACCCCATTCATCATTTATCTTGTCAGCACTGCAGGACCACAAGCAAGGTTTAATCAAGAATGAGACTTAGATTCCAGTTTCTCAAGCAATTAAGAGAGGGTAAATATTAGTAAGTAAAAAATAACTTCCCCTTTGGTATCAATCAGTTCAGTCTCCAAACTGTAAGTTAGGAGGAGAAAAAGCAGGCCGGGAGCAGTGGCTCACACCTGTAATCTCAGCACTTTGGGAGACCAGGGCAGGCAGATCACCTGAGGTCAGGGGTTCAAGACCAGCCTGACCAACATGGAGAAATCCTGTGTCTACTAAAAATACAAAATTAGCCAGGCATGGTGGCACATGCCCGTAATCCCAGCTACTCGGGAGGCTGAGGCAGGAGAACTGCTTGAACCCAGGAGGTGGAGGTTGCAGTGATTGCGCCATTGCACTCCAGCTTGGACAACAAGAACGAAACTCCATCTCAAAAAAGAGAAAGAAAAAAGGCAGGAAAAAGCTCAATGCCCAGTACCTAACTGCAACTCACAGAGTATTTGTTAAACTAAACTGACTTCATAACAAAGTAGAATTTTCTCTAATCCAAATCAGTGATTTCCCAGTTAATGAATATTCCTATGATTTAAAAAAGGCAATGATACTTAATGGGCACTTCCTCTCTCTTAGGAAACTTGAGGCTATATTTGGAGACCTCTGATTGTGGAGCTAGATTGAGTCTCTTCAAAGAATTTTGCTCCTGAGTTCATACAAGTTTAAGTTTCCATACATTTCATGCATTCATTTATTTGGAATGAGAGTCAGGAGGGGAGAGAAGGGTGTGGGGGTAAAGAAAGAGAATGGAAAATTATGGGAAAAATTAAAACAGCCTAATCCTTACTTCACACACACACACATATGCATACACAGAGAACAAGAGAGAGAGAGCTCAAAAGAAAGTTCTAGAAAGGATATTGGTCATGAGTCCTCTGCCTTTTGGCAAGGGAGTCTTCATCACTGATGCCAGCCATCAGGTACTTGAGGCCTGTGATCCAGGTGCGGGCCTCCTCGGGGTTGGAGGTGATGAGGTCCAGGGATTCCATGTGGTTGCCATGGTAGATGGTGAAGCAGCAGCTGGGGTCGAAGTTCCCCTCAGCTTGTCTGTGGAATATTTCAGACTGCCGACCCTCAGTCACTTTGTAAATGGAATCAATAAGTACTGTGAAGAAAATGAGATACATACAGTTATACAGCAGGCAAAGATACTTATTTACATGCACTAAGAAACAAGAAAAGCAAAATCATTTTAAATATAAAAAATAAGCATGAGGCCAAGTGCGGTGGCTCATGCCTGTAATCCCAGCACTTTGGGAGGCCGAGGCCGGTGGATGGACTGAGCTCAGGAGTTCAAGACTAGCCTGGGCAACACAGTGAAACCCTATCTCTACTAAAAATACAAAAAAATGGCCGGGCATAGTGGCATGTGCCTGTAGTCCCAGCTACTCCAGAGGCTAGGGCAGGAGAATTGCTTGGACTTGGGAGGCGCAGGTTGCAGTGAGCTGAGATCGCACCATGGCACTCAAGCCTGGGAAACAGAGCGAGACTCCATCTCCAAAAACAATAAAAGTAAAAATAAGTATGAAAAAAATTAATTGCCTGCAAGTTATGGTTTCAAGTTAAATGTGAAAGCCTGGCCCAGTTGTTTCCCACTAGAAACCTTCTCTACATAACACTTACACTGCCTGAGCTGTCTTGACAACGTTCTCCTAAGGCAGTAATTCAGGATGTGTTGAAATTTGTAGTAAAAAACTAGATATGCCAATTGGGGCAAAAAGACTGGTAGAAAAGGTGGCAATGACTCTGTCAAATTTATAGTTTACATATTTAGAGAAAATATGCAAAGACCTAGAGCTCATTTTGGTGTTTTGCAATATCCATAAGATCGTTAGAAAACTGAAAGGAAAAAAACTTCTGACAACTAAATAGCTGAGCTAAATGCAATTGGCATTCCTAGAGAAAATGCTATAGGGCTAAGGTGGCAAAGGCAGAGCAGAGCTTGGAGAAGTGGAGAGGAGCAAGGTGACACCAGAAGAGAGATGGAAAAAGATATAGAAACATAAGGCCCACTCCAGGGATGCTAACCAGGCCACTTATGCTGGACTGGAAAGCTCGAGAGGGAGAATAATGGGAGATAAAACTGGAAAGGTAGACGATGGCTAGATTATGGAGTGGCTGGAGTCACAGAAATTAGCATTATTTACGTAGCCGAGCAAATACGAAAGTTTGGATCAAAGAAGCACAGGGCAAGAAGGATAATTTCAGACTAATAAATTATTTTTGGTTTGTGTGCTTATTTTTCAGTAGGAATCAGAAGTGTTGTATATCCTACTGATTATTTATATACACCATCTACCCCTCACTTCTGCCTTAATAGCAGGGTCACAATTTTTTTCTGGTGTCAACTCATTTCCCACATGACTCAAAGGGAAATGAGCCTATGCTCAGCCCAAGGTCCTGCCGCCTTTGCACTCTGGGACTTGCATCAGTGGCCCCCGGATCTCAGGCCTTCAACCTTGGACTTGGAATTATACCATCATCTCCCCTGCTTCTCAAGCCGTTGGACTCAAACTGAGCTACGCCACCAGCTTTCCTGGTTCTCTAGCTTGCAGATGGCCTATCATGTGACTTCTTGGCCTCCAAAATCACATGAGCTAATTCTTCTAAGTCCTCTCTAATACATCTATCTATCTATCCATCCATCCATCCATCCATCCATCCATTCATCATCCTATTGATTGTGTTTCTCTAGGGAAAGCTGACTAACATGGTGTGGGAGAAAGAAGCTCTAAGTAGGAGTCACATCAAAACTACTTTACTTGATAAATTTAAGTGGTGTTGTTAATTCATTAATTACTTAATAGTGCTCAAAATATGGCAATACACTTTAAAGCTTATTAGCTTTATGATGTCCCTCACCATTTGTAGGAACGTAAAAGGTCTCAGGCTGTAAAACCATATATTTCAACAACAATAAAAAATATGTCTCCAACACAGGGGAAGTATTACCATTTATAGTATTCATGGACAAGAAAACTTTTATGGATTTAAATTCCCCAAAGATGGTCACTATTCTGCCTCTCAACATCCAAAATCAACTAACTCCAAACTTATAAAAGTATAAAAGTTCCACAGATCTGAAGCTTTAGGGGCCCACTCAATATAATCCATGCGTTACTATGTCAAGCCAAGCAAATAATTCAAAGATCTGTTTACTTTTCGCCTTCTCGCTCTTCCTAGAGGGTCGCCATCGGAGGCGTGTCCGGTGCTCATCCAGGTAAAAGAGGCGAACAAGCCCTTTGGTTCCACGTTTCAGTTTGATCATCTGTGTCCCGGACTGCATTACACTCATGCATCTTTCAACTGCAAAAGAAATGAGAGTGTATCCAGCTATAAAACAATGCATAGGCATACTGGTATCCAGATTTTAGAGTCAAATAAAGCCTCTGATTCACCTGCAAAGACTCCAAGTACCAGAACAACTTTGGTAGAGATCATCTGAAAAGTGAGTTGTTAAGGAATTGATTCATCAGGCTTAAGCCAGTAAAAAGCCTTACTAACAGGAAAAAATTTTTTACTTCCAGGTAAGGTAATGCATTACTGTTTCACAGGGCTATCTTCTGTTCTGTTTTTTTGGTATGAGACTTACAACCATTTGATAGTTGGATTTATGTTCTTAAAGCAAGTTCTCAGACATGGTAAGTCTTGTGAGTTTTTATAGTGCCAATTATAAAAATATCTTATAATAATGCTTTAAATGCAATCAACAGAAACAAGATTGGCAAAATGCTGATGATTGTTAAAATTGGATTATAATTACATATGATGCTTGAAAACAGCTAAATAAATATTATTTTTTAAATGTAATCAGAAGAAATCAAGTTTTCACAGTTGAACACAAAACACTTGTTGATGCATTAAACTGCTAAGATGATCCATCTAAAGGAATAACTTAGTGAATGAATCCAGGTAATAACCAAATCACTTATAGACCAAGTTAAAGCTGTCATTTAAATCCACTCTGCTTTGAGATGAACCTTGCTGGATATAGGAATCTGTTATTTTTGCCTGTTTCCCCTTGTTTGGAAGTGGTGCCCCAATTTTTCCTTTAAAAACATTCCTCTACCATTTTATATGCCTTTGGTGGCCTGCCAATCACCCCAATGAAAGAACAGGCACACCTGACTTAAGCTTGGAGCAAATCTGACTCCCTCCCAAGAACACAAATCCTGAGCAGATCATTGCTTGAAAACAAAACTGAGCCATTCAACAACTGAAAAACTCCTGGTTGGCGACTCAAAAATGTGACAGTTGTTACAATTCTTATTCTTCTTAAGACTAACAAATGATTCCATTTTCCCCTTGATTCTGCAAGTTATCCAGTACCCTTCCAAATATTTTTTATTATATCAGCCAGAAATAGCTTTTGTTTCACAAAGATTACCAACTAATATACAGGCATATGTATAAAGCATTAGAGCACTCAAAATACCTAGTTCTGAGTACCTACTTTATCAAGCAATATGTGGTTAGAAACAACAGATAAAAGAAAATAAACAAACTTCAGGAATATTAGACTTCACCTTTTTTGGCTAAATATTTTATCTTTACTAGGAAACATAATTTCATCCAACAGCTTAATATTGTATGCCTAGGGTACCTATTAAAGGTAACTTCAACATAACCAATCTTCACAATTTACTCCATGAAGTCTTTCCTTCCCTTGAATAAATCAAGGAGGAACTGCAGAAAATTAAATATAGTTTCAGGATTTGATACTGCAAAGAAGGTGACGTATAGGTTGCCTTTACTCATTTTATCTGACATATCAAATACCCAAATAATAACAACATTACTTAAGACAGTTGGGTGTAGTGGCTCACACCTGTAATGCTATCACTTTGGGAGGCCGAGGCGGTGGATCACCTGAGGTCAGGAGTTCAAAACCAGCCTGGCCAACATAGTGAAACCCTGTCTCTACCAAAAATACAAAAATTAGCTGTCCATGGTGGTGGGCACCTGTAATTTCAGCTACTTGGGAGGCTGAGGCAGGATAATCGCTTGAACCCGGGAAAAAGAGGTTGCAGTGAGCCAAGACCACCCCATTGCACTCCAGCCTGGGTGACAAGAACAAAACTCTGTCTCAAAAAAAAAAAATTACTTAAGAAAATAAACACACAAACTTAAAATGCTTACTTTAAAGCACAGAACAAAATTTGAGATTTAGCCTCACATAAATTAGTATATTAAGCCACCACTGAGCATCATTCTTTTAGGCAATGAAAGCTACGTATTTGAATTCTTGACAGCCACATTAACCATCTCACACGAGGAAAGTTTCAAAACAAAGCCACCAAATCAAACTAAACAAGCCAAAATTCCCAGAAAAACTATTAGAACTTCACTGACAACTGACAATAGATCACACCAATAAACAGATGTTTATAGACCAACTCCCTGTTCCAGGCACAAGACTATGTCATGAGGTGAAGCAAAGAACAAGGAGACTTTGTCTTTTACCTTAAAGAGTACAAATTTTAAAAGAATGAAACATCTATGAAGGATACTTATTAATGGCAATTCAGAGCTGTGGTGAAGAATACAGTCTGGTTCCAGAATGGGGTAGAATTCCAGACCTGCCACTTACTAGCTGTACAACTACATACAGTTAGTAACTCATTTCCTTATCTATAAAATGGGGATAATTATATACTTACTGAATTGAGGTAAGGATTGAATGAGTTACTTCACGTAAAGTACTAAAAACAGTAACTGGCGTATCCTAAACACGAAGAATGGTAGCTATTTGTAACAGATTGAATGTGTATTGTCCTCAAATTCATTGTTGAAGCCCTAACTCTCAGTGTGTTGGTATTTGGAGATTGGGTCTTTTGAGTGGTAATTAGACACAGATGAGGTCATACAAGTGGGGCCCCCATGATCTCTCTCTCTCTCCATCTCCACCACCCCCATATGAGGATATAGCAAGAAGGTAGTCATCTGCAAGCTAGGAAAAGAACCCTCACCAGGAAGTGAATCTGTTGGGACATTGATCTTAGACTTTTCAGCATCCAGTATTGTGAGAAATAAATGTCTGTTGCTTAAACTGCCCAATCTATGGTATTTTATTATAGTAACTGAAGCTGAATAAGACACAACTATAGTGCTATTATTATTGAAATAGTTAAAAATAAGCACCCAGTCAGAAGTAAATACAGAAATACTATGGGAGGTCAAAGAAAAAGAATAGAGTAGGCTGAAATGTGGAGAAATGTAGTAATAAGACACCATCAATGAAGGCTTGGGGACAGGAAACAGTATGAGTAGACTATAATCAGAGAAAAGAGAAAAGATGAGCCTCTACCTTTGAAAAAGTGACTCAAAATGTAATCTACAGAATGTATGATTCCACGAGCTAGACAAGACTAGGTTGTAGGGGGACTGGGGAGGCTGGTTAAGATTCTGACCCACTGGCAATGAGAGGCTCACTAGTTATATCTGTGCAAAGGATTGGCTGGCTAAAAAATATAATTTAAGAAGATGTTTCCTTGGGAAGATAGAATAAAATAAAATAAAATAAATTGTTTAAGCCAGAGTGGAAAACCAAGTTAAATATATTATCAGAAATCTAACAGCATCTTTATAAACAATCTCCTTCGTTCCTTTCTCAGTTCCTTTTCCTTTCCCTGAAACAGAACTGCCATGGCTATAACACCTCAACATTTTTTATTTATTTATTTATTTATTTTTATTCTTTTTCTAATTGCATTTTAGGTTTTGGGGTACATGTGAAGAACATGCAAGATTGTTGCATAGGTACACATGTGGCAGTGTGATTTGCTGCTTCCCTCCCCTTCACCTATATCTGGCATTTCTCCCCATGCCTTCTCTTCCCAACTCCCCACCTCCCACTGTCCCTCCCCTATTTCCCCCCAACAGACCCCAGTGTGCAGTGCTCCCCTCCCTGTGTCCATGTGTTCTTATTGTTCAACACCCGCCTATGAGTGAGAACATGCGGTGTTTGATTTTGTGTTCTTGTGCCAGTTTGCTGAGAATGATGGTTTCCAAGTTCATCGATGTCCCTACGAAGGACACAAACTCATCGTTTTTGATGGCTGCATAATATTCCATGGTGTATAT